>JANHFJ010009740.1:108482-121156 GCA_032468195.1 Cerberus rynchops
CTTAAGACTATGCTTAGAGGGTTTTTTTTACCCAACTATTTCCTAGGAAGACATTTCATTTTGACATTTGCAACATAGATTTGTTTATACACAGACTCCCCAAATGTCTTAGCTGGAAATATTTATTTTATGGCTATAATATCCTAAATCAGTGTTTCTCAACCTTGGCAACTTTAAGATGTTTGAACTTCAACTCCCAGAATTCCCCAGCCAAATCGAAGTCCGAACAGCTTCAAGTCACCAAGGTTGAGAACGACTGGTTTAACTGCTTGTAACCACCTTGTTGGCTGGTCTAGGCAGATCTTAAATTTGCACAATCAGAGCTCTCTAGTATTGTGAGGGGGAAGCCATGTACGTTCAGCATGGTCCTTGGTATGAGAAGCAAACCATGAAGATACCTCCGAGCGCATTCCGACTCTCTCATGCCCACAATCCCAACTGAATTCCAGAAACAAGTGAAAAATGTAAATCAGAGTATGTAAGTCAACAAGGCATTTCAGCAAACCTGCAATTACAGACAACAGTCCCTTCTGCCCCATGTTATGTGGCAAAACCTTTCACTTGAAGCGCACAGGCAGCAGAGGTTACAAATACATTTTAGACAAGTTACAGCTTTGAGCCTCCTTGGCCTACATATGAACAGCTCACCGGTGATTTTCAATCCACAGCTGAGAATCGATGCTCTGCTCTGATTCTTTCAGCCATTACTGAGGCCTTAGAATCATGTTGTCAGGCTTTTTGTGTTGAATCCAGGTCACCACAATCAACTTTCAACTGACATAAGGCAATTAGGCAAAATGTTAACACTACTATTGAAATTCAGCTTTGGCTGAGTAACTCCTCCATGGCTGAACCTGGCTCTTCACTTATTCCAATGTTATCACCTCTGGACATCAACATGCCACCTGGGGACAAACAACTATCTGCCTGCTAACAAGATGATCCTCAGCACTTGCCAAAATCCTTTCTCTACCAAATTTTAAATAATCTGAACTGAAAATAATGCACAGGAAGCTGGTGCACTCAAAGCAAAGCAACAGCCTGAAGCATAACCAGCACTTTCAACAATGCTGGGCCCCACCTAATTCCCACAAGGTTTAGAAAAAAATAGAAAGTGGGGAGATGGTAGCTCAAAGCTTTGCTTGCCATTACAAAGACATTTTGTGATTGGCCACACTTCAGATGTTGGTTTGACAGCACCATTCATTCCCTCTCAGAATTGCTGAGATGCCACCAGTCTGAAAAGACTGAAGATCCCTTTCAGTCTGAGGTAGACAACTGATAAGTTATGGATGCATCTCTATTGTCCCTCTACATTGTAGTCAAAGTACTCCCTGAGGGATGAAGCTCAAACCCAACTTTCTTCTTTGGGTGATGTAGGTAGGGCGAAAGGTTAGTTTTAAGAGTGAAATTAATTTTTAATACTTCAGGAAGTTTAAGGCACCTGCTGTAGCCTTTGCTAAAGGAAGCGCTCAGTCACAACAAGATGTTATTCTAGACTCTGGGGGAAGAATTATGTCAGCATTGGAGGTAGCACATATTGTTTCCTGGTGGAACCACAGGAAACTTTTTAAAAGAAAAAAAACCCAACAACTCAACAAGGGCAAAGTGCCACCACTCCCTCTCTGTAGGTTACTGGGTTATTCAATTTCTTCACCGTTGGCTCTTCCTGATACTTCCTGGGTGGATTGCTCTGTTAAACTGTTCAGGCGAAAGAATGTGGCATCAAAGTGTTTATTTAAAAAAAAAACACCTGCAACGTAATAGTAATTTTGAAGGAATGCAAATATAATACTGACAGCTGTTTGGCTTGTATGCACAAACTCAGCCGGCAGTTGCAATGTCACATTAAGTTCTTAAGTATGAGACTTAAGAGACATCTATTTTGAGGGTCTCCAGTAACAAAGAATTGAAAGGACAAAAAAAACAAGGACCAGTCAGATTAAAAAAGTGTTTTTTTTATTTTTAAATTAATAAAAAACCTTCAACCTGTTTAAGCAAGATTCTGATTTTAAAACCTAAAAAATGTAGAACCTCAATTCTTAGCCCACCACTGGATTGAAGGGAGCATTCGGGAGTCTTCCCTTCAACAGATCCATCTTCCAGAATAGCTCGTGTCTCCGTGATGCATATGCCTTTGAAAAATTAAGCTGTTTCCCTTCTGGATGAGCCTCCCCAATGCTTAAACATTGTCCTTTTTAAAGGGAATCAGCCAGAGAGTTGAAGGGGGTAAATTTTTCCAAGAAGAAAAGGAAGGAAGGAAGGAGGGAGGGAAGTAGGACAAGAAAATATTTCAGTTCATGGTAAGATACAAGTTTCAGTGATTTGGGATGTACCTGTTGCAGCCATCATGAAAGTTTCAATAGGCCAAAATGGGGAAATGGGGATAAAATTTTGTACTCAAGTTAGAGCATCTTCCCCCTTCTTAAAAGGAAAAAAAAAAAAAAAAACGAAAACAGAACAGAACACCAGCAAGGGGAGGAAAAAAAAAAGTCCAGCCTGCTGCAAGGAGAAAGAGCTGGCTATCAAAACTATTCTGTTAAGAGTGCACATATATTAACTCCTGCCCGAGACATGAGAGCAAAAAATAGACTTCTTATGTGTACACAAAGTTGTGGGCCAAACTCAACATGCCGTTTTGAAGAGGAAAGTCCCCAAAGTGTCTAACAGCAGAGGCATTTTGCATTAATTTATTTATTTCCAGATTCTCCTGTGGCCTATAGGAAAAGTCTGTGGAGCAGCCTCTGCAGCATAAAATCAACAATAACGACAACAACAAAAAAAAAATCCCCCCCCCCCCCCTTTTTGATGGAGAAAGGAGGCTGGATTCTTTTCAGCAGATAATTCTCTGCCAAACAGGCCTCTGAAATGCCCCATGTCTCAGCTACAAACTCTTCCAGCCCTGGTCTCTTCACACAAGGACAAGGGCAGCTACAATTTTGGATGTGTGGCTTCCTTCAATGACTCCTTTCCCAAGGCCCCTCCACTCTCTAGCTGCTACAGGTATTGCCACATCCCCGGGAGGGAACCAATGGGAACAGAAGACAACAAAAACAAGAGAGCCTCCAATTTTTGAGCCCCCCCCCACACACACCTACATGTTTCAAAGGGAGGCACCTTTATCCTGTTTTCAAAGCAGCTGCTTCTCTTTTTCCAAGCAGCGTTCTTAGAATACCACCTGGATCTTTGCAATTCCGTTGCTTTCATTTGTGATGTATATATACATTAGATATATTTATATATTTATATATTATAGTTATATATTTTTTTTCTTTTTAAAAAAGAGAAGAGACCAGTTATTAACTCTCCTGAAGAGCGGATAGGGGAATAAAAGAAGAAAAAGAAGAAAATGATCATGGGGATAACTGATGACATATCATCAATTAAAAAAAAAAACTATAAAATATTCCAGTGCGATCTTCAGAAAAAAAAATGCCCCCCTCCCATTTCCCGTGCCTCAGATTTGCCATATCCTCTTCCCCCCTTGCCCCATCTTCTTTCCCACTCCAAACACATCAAGTCTTATCTCTGGCCATCCATTGCTGCCATGGCTTTCTGCTGGGGGGGCGCTGGCTGAGACACAGGAGGCCACATGGGCTGCTGATGATGAAGATGATGGTGGAGATTGTGACTGGTGGGTGATGAAGG
Organism: Cerberus rynchops; assembly: GCA_032468195.1. Classification (NCBI taxonomy): domain Eukaryota; kingdom Metazoa; phylum Chordata; class Lepidosauria; order Squamata; family Homalopsidae; genus Cerberus; species Cerberus rynchops. Next base: position 112,131 of record JANHFJ010009740.1, read on the forward strand.
AGGGATCCAAGCAGGTTGGTGGTTGGGAGGCGAAGAGGCCCAGAAAGGGCTGAAGCTCCCTGGAGGAGAACATGCCATGGACGTAATGGGACTATTGCTGCTTTGGAGATTCTCTGAAGTCCGCAGCTTGGAAAACATTGCTAGAGCGTCTGGGAAGTTGGGTGGTGTGGCTGGAGTATTGCTGGGTGTGCACATCTGAAGAAGACAGAAGAAGAACAGAATTATAATTAAGGATCCCATCACTTGATCAATATGGCATCAATATGGCAGCACTCAGGGCAATAAGAAACAGGGTTTACACTAGTCCCAACTACTCTCTGAAGATTCAGTAGTTTTCTCTTGCCAAACACATGTTCTAGCTCAACCGTTAACATCTAACTCAAATGAGCAGAGTTATAATTTACTACTCCATATTAAAATCAGTCCAGTTCGACCACCATCCTCTATTATGTATTTCATATTTCTTAGTGGAACTCCAAATAAGCATAACAGTAAAAGCTAAGTTTTTACACCATTCTTTTCATTACTCTTTCCCCACCCTCCTAACTAAAAAGGCAGAGGCTGGAAATGATTTTTATTCATTTATTTCAATTTATATACCGCCCCTTTAAAGGGACAGTCTGTCTCAGCACTGCTCCGATGCGTGGCATGGCAATAGATCCCGTGTGTGTGTGTGTGTGTGTGTGTGTTTGATAAGCAAAGGACCGGATACTCAGTAAGTGGGTAGAACATTTTTTTAAAGACTTACCGATTCAACTACCCTGTGAATTTCCCTTTATCTTATTTGTGGTTGAATTATCCTAAGGCCTAATCTGGCAAGATGCTTTTTATAGTGTAGGATGTGGTTTGTGGGTTCATAGGAACTCTATTTTCTCCTACAGTTCCTGGGTGAAAAAGAGAGAAAAGAGACACTATCTGTGGAACCCCCCCATATTCAGAAACGACTGGGCTGTAGAAGCTAACAATAATTCAGAAATTAATAGATGTTTGTCATAAACTGGTTAATAGCTCGCTAGGTTTATCATTTAAGCATTCTTCTTGAGAAGCACAATTTAAAGGAAAAGAAAATCAACAGGAGGATAGAATATCAGGCTGTAGAAATAGCTGTTACAGCATCGATAATAGAGCAAGTGGCACTGAGCTAATAGCTTGGCCTGTCATCCCTTTTTTGTCCCCTTGACCAAACTAGTTCTGATCAAAGCGCTAAAACCTTCCATTTGATATTAATATAAAAGCAATATCACGAATGCTACTTTTCACAAGCCTGGAGTTATGAATAGTCAGCAAAGAGCAACCCGAGCACTAAAAGGCACATACTGCCTTCTTTACCGGAGACACATCCAAGTAGTGTTTCCAAAGGATAGTTACTCTTCTGATGGGGGAGGAAAAAACTGATGCTCTCTCAAGCCTGACTTTTATGGCAAGAAAGTTTAAGATCAAAGCTTCAAATTGGAAAAAAAAAAGCCTGAAACTCTCTATATAATGAATAAGGGAGGCAAGCGTGACTGACAGCAAAAGTATTCACACTAAAGCTAGATTCTTATGAATATATAATCAAGCATTAGAGGAGTTTAAGTATTGTTGCCCATATTATCAATCAATTGCAGGTGTCCCTGAAGCTGGTTAGTCAGTGGAAGTTAAGTGTCTTCTGCAACTGGAGACAACTGATGAAATTTCTCTGGATTGCAAGCATAAGAATATTTTAGCCACAAGGAGAAGCATACAAGTACATTGTACTGCAAATTTTCACTGACCCACAACTTCTGGCATAATTCCCAAGAACAAGAGTCCCATATTCTATGCCATCAAAGCAAAGCATGCAAGTGAGCATTAATGCATATACTTTGCATATTTTCCATTAACACAATAAGTACTGAAGAACTGGTGACTTACAGTCATGGGCATCACCAATGAGTAAACTTGCTCTTAACCAGGACACTTACATTTTCCTATATGGAAAAGACAGCCCTGTTTGCATGCTGTATCACAACCAGGTTCCACTTAGGGGGAGGGGGAATTCCTGGACTTGCCCTTGCACTATTATTATATATCTCATTAGCATCCCTTCCGGACCCTGGGTGCTGCAGCACACTTCTCGATTCATCAAATCTTCTCCCATCTAGCTCTCAAAAAGAAATGATACTTCTGAGATTTAAGAAATGGCAAGATATGGTGGTGTTTGCAATTACACATGTAAAGAAACACTCCCAATGAATTGTCCTATCCATTTTTCTGTTGATCGTACGGCATCTTCACTGCGTCCAGGACTGCACAAAACACTCCCCTTTGTGACTCAATCGCTGAACTACATAGTAGGTTTTGAATAGTTAAATCGAATTGTGGGATCTTCTGGTGTTTCGGTGCACACAGGAACCAATTCAAACATTTTTGTTCTGAAAATAAGTTTTGTGGTGGAGGAGGAGGGGGTTGAGGTTGGGGACGGGGTTTCCTTGGGAAATATCAGCGACAGCTGGGAAAGCAAGACCCTGAGAAAATGGAGGAGGTGGGGTAGTGAACGAGCCATGTGAAGAGGGACCAACGCCCACCCTCTTATTCTATTTGCCCTGTAAAATCAGTTTGAGATCCTTCTAAGTGCAACTTCTGCTAGCTGCTATAACAAGAAGAGTCCAGCGTTGTTGTTGTTTTCAGTTGAACTGCAGGTAATCCAAAAGAGTTCAGCAGGAATTTCCGTTCAGGTTTCAAAGAAAAGATTTTTCTGTTTTGCGCACACCCCAATTTCATCCTTCTATGCTTGCAATCCACTTAGATGTCCTCTCAAGAATCCCTTTTACTAAAAAGACACTCTCTTGCGGCTACAGAAATTCTGATGAATTTAACAACTGGAGTAGTCTGGACCTTCCATTCTAATTTAGGTTCTGAAAAGGGTTAGCTACCTGGACAATCAATTAATGAAAACACTGTCATTCCAGTAAGGTGAAAGAGAGTGGGTGTTAAAAAAAAAATTTTTTTTTCAAAGCTACCACAAGAGTCAATCGCACCAAGTATGGTTCTGCCTGAAGAAACTGTCTACAGAGAGACTGCCATATAAAATGACTAATGTGATGGGGTACACCATCTTTCCTGTCACACTCTTTGCATTCTGTCATTCAATTCGGGATGCAGAAATCCATTTTGTGACGGACCTCTGCATTAAAAACTAACTATTCCAGGGTAAGTATGCCTGGAAATAAAAAATACAGGCAATATTAAAAAAATGCTTTAAGACTGCTAAAAGCATACAAATCTACTGTTGGATATTGATAAACGTACAATAAAAACATGTTAAGTATTATTAATCAAAGAGTGGAAGCAAGGGATAATCTTCTGGTTCTGTAAACTGCAGGACAAAAAATGCCTCATCTGAACACTCCCCTTGTCTTCTCTCCTGTGCACTGAGCAGATTCCTCCAGAATGCTCCCATCCCAGGATTTAATTCCTTCACCCAAACTCTTTGGGAGGGCCATGCTTTTCATGCTATATTCTAACTGGGTAATTCAACACCATTTTAGAAACGTTCTGATGGCACAGCCAGGGCTTGGTCTACCACCTGGCAAAGTGTTCAGATCCCTCAACGCTTTCTCCCTGTCTTTTAAAAAGTTACACTCAAGAGCTCAGTTTGAGGTGCACCAACTTGAAACATCAAAGATGGAGGCCTTCCAGCCTACATCTTGGCTGTTACACAACATGCTTAACTTGTTCTCAGTGCTTCCATCTAGGAACTGCGGTGGTGCAGTGATTAGAGTGCATGTTACTTCTGCTGATCACAGGCTGCCAGCAGTTTGACTGTTCAGGTCTCACCGGCTCAAGGTTGACTCAGCCTTCCATCCTTCCAAGGTCGGTAAAATGAGGACCCAGATTGTTGGGGGCAATATGCTGACATTGTAAATCACTCAGAGAGAGTGTAGAGCATTATGGGGTAGTATATAAGTCTAAGTGCTGTTGCTATATGTCGGGGACACTAAAAACTGAAAAGTGAGAGTTATTTGAAGACGAGTAGGCAATATGGGACCTCGTGCAAGTAGGAAATCTATTTTGCTAACCAAGAGTTCATATGCTGTTATTCTCATTAAGTTGCCATCTGGTAGGCAGGCACTACAAAAATCAACACAAAAGTTTCCACTTTTAAAGAAACTGAAATTTGGGCAAATTTTAAGTGGGTTTCTCAGAGAAAAAGACCCACCAGACTCCCATGAAGTTCTTCCATGACTATCTTTACATTCTTAGTTCTATGTATTTGTATCTTCATCATCACTCGACATTAGGAGCATCTCACCCAAGAAAACCAAAATGATAATGCCTGTGAAACTTACATTGTATGGGGTCTCCAGAATTGGTACTTATTCCCGGAACAGGTATGCCTTCTGAATTGACACAGAAACAGTTTTTTCCATGACACTGGACTGGCAGGAATTTTCCTTCTTTGGTGCATGAAGGAACAAACAACTCAGATCCTGCAGGCTGGTCTTTTATTAAGAGTTGCAGACTGGCCCTTTGCTTTTCACACGTTGTAGGGCACCGCGGGTTTGTCCCTTGTATTCTGGATCCAGGGATTTCTTTGCCCTTTAAATCTACGCACCAACACTCCCCTCTCTTACACTGGATCTGCTTGTAGTTCCCATCTTCAGTACAGTCTGGCACAAAGACATTGTTGTCCTCTTCTGTGCAGTCTCTTGCTTTCAGCAGAATCGTCACCACGTTGCCTAAATCTTTGGTGACACTTTCTGGGACAGAAATCACATGCTGCAGAAAAGTGAAAAACTCTGGGGCTTCAAGAAGAGAAGCAAGGAATTGGACGGCATTCTGGTTGTCCTCTAGATTGACGGTACGACCAAAGCCATCAACAAGAGATTGGCTCAGATTAAACTTCTCCTGGGAGCTTCCCTGCAAAAGCTGAGTAGCCAGTTCACTGAATCCGCTTCTCATCCCAACTTGCTGGAAATACTTGTCCAAATTAAATTTGCTGTTTGGACCAAGAGCTCCTGTGAAGTTAAACTGGACCAGATTCTTCAAGAACATCCCACCAAAAAGGTTTTCTTGGAATCGCTTGGGGTTGTTGGTGAATCGTAGAGCAACCCGAGCAAGTTCTCGTGAAGGAAACATCCCACCAACCGCTTCGCCAAGGAGGGTTTCGAATGTGAAGAGCTGAGCAGCGATATTTTCCCCTGAGATGGAAGACAGCCCCATGGAACCCACAAAAAAGTCTCGGAATAAAAAGGGACAAAATCTTGAAAAGCCAACAATTTTCTGTGGTTCTTGAGTAGCAGAAAACAAATTGCTTTGACTGAAATGTCCAACGGGGCCATAGTAAAGCCTGGACAGAGATACTAGTCTCTCAGACATACAAGTGGGCTCCTTGTCTAGACAAAGGAAAAGATAACAGGAGATTAACTATTATGAAGAACTCAAGAAGAGGCCTGAGACTGGTTCATGAGTTCATGCCAAGGGCTCATCGAAACCAGAATTTGCTGTCCCATTTGGTGCTGAGAAGATTCCTTCAAAAAGTTCACTAGCATGAAAGCCAGGCACAAAACAATCAGGACCATATGTTAAGTTCCAGCACAGAAGATTTATTTGAGCCTCTACACAAGAATCTAGTCAACTAAGACCTAATTAACACCAGATAAGGGCTAATAGAATCCGGAAGGGGAGGTTGGACTTCCCATTTGTGGGACTGTAATGACTGTAGGCTGATGGCTTGTTTAACTCCACCCCCACTCTGTCTGCTTTTCTCCGACAATGAAACTTCTTTCAGTTGATGCTGCCCAACACCTGATATTTAAAGTAAATTACTTGTGACCAAGGAGCTAATGAGCCATCAAGATTAGCAGCCATTAATAACCTATCCTCCTTGAATTTATTTTGTCCTCTTCAAAAACCATCTAAACTGGAGGTCATCCCCAAAAGATGGCCCAAAATTCCATAAATTAAATCTGCATAGCATTACACAGAACAACTTTCCTTTCTTGGAATTTTGTTTCAATGCTCTCATTAACCTAATGAGAAAAGGAAGGGGGGAACTGTATCTCCCTATATTTTAAGAATATAAGAATAACTCTGCTGGATCGTGTCAGAGTGCGCACAGCTTTAGACAACCCAGGAACCATAACATCAAACAGAGGTTTGTAATAAATAAATAGTGGTTTTATCTACAAAGACTATTCATGAGTGTACTATAGGCAGAAGGCAAACAATCAGCAATTACGACAAGGAAGAACACATGGAGAAATACTCTCACAGGGCCTCTTATTATATAGACTCTTAAAGTGATAACAGTCAATAAACCTTGCTGATTCATTTCCATCATTGCATCATTACAGCATCATTACAGCTTTACAGTAGCTGGTCAGTTCTTAAATCATTACCCTAACAGAACAGGTCAAGGTCCAGCATTTGTTTATCACTGTGATCAGTTAGATGTTTCTGGGGAATTCAGAAACGAGAAATGCACTGCTATTCCATTGCAATGGATATTTGGAGGATTTTTGTCTGTAATCTTGAGATAGCATTAAAGCTAAAATGAAAATCCTTGATGAGCATGTTTCTGGCTTTACCCACCACAGATGGGTCGTTGTCCTCTCCTTCTTGTTCCAGGGATCTCCTGCCCTCTGCTGTCGACACACCAACATTCTCCGTTCAGTTGACATTGTGTTGGCTTGTGGGCACCGTTATCTTCACACAATGGTTTGTAATCCTCCTCAAAACGAGTGGCAGTGAAATACTCTATTTCACACTTGGAGGGGCCTTCAAAAGAAAAGAATGGAACCAGTTTTCATTCACATGAACATTTGTTCCCGTGCCTGGCAAATATCCTGAAAAATCTGTTTAATGGAAAAATTCAGGAAGAAGACTCAAACCAATGGACTCCTGAAGGATTTTAATTACGCTGGTATTAATTTGCCTGTGCTCTGTATTCTGCATTCTTATTGTTGACCAGATAGATAGATAGATAGATAGATAGATAGATAGATAGATAGATAGATAGATAGATAGATAGATAGATAGATAGATGGTAGGTGATAGGTGATAGGTGATAGGTGATGATGATAGACAGACAGAAACAGATAAATCAATAGACAGGCAGATAGGCAGATAGGCAAGCAGGCAGACAGAGTGACAGACAGACAAGGTCTTGACTGATCTAAGATGTGGCATCCTGGTTATATGTATGTTATACAGTAGCAATCTGGTTTGCCATGGTCACTTCCCAGCAAGTTTGTTTTCACCTCCAATCCCTTTTACATCTGAGTATTAACTCCCAACGAATGTTACGTAGTTGTGCTGTTACCCCTCTGGACCTTAATATCTAAGCCTGCAAAAGCCTGCAGACATCCTTAAAGGTTACCATATTTTCTGCTGGATCCTTAGTCTCTGATCCAATGGCAAGATGCTACGTATACAGAATGCCCCCCATACTCACCGATTTTTCTGCCCCACAATTACCTTGGACAAGCAAGCGGGTTGTGTGCACAGCTTCTCCCTGGATGCTATAGGCCCGGCAGGTGTAAGCACCCCTGTCATTGCGACTGATGGACGTAACTGTCAGACTCCCATCAGTAACCTGAAAAAGCCAAAGGTCCCCTCAACGCAAGTTCAATGCACAGAATCACTGGACTACAAAACCCAAAACTACACAAGACACAGTATTAATAGAGTCATGGGGTCTTTCTCTCTGCTTGGAGCCCTGGTGGTACAATGGTTAGAATGCAGTATGGCAGACTAACTCTGCCCATAGCTTGGAGTTCAGTCCTGACGGGTTCAAGGTTGACTCAGCCTTCCATCCTTCCGAGGTGAGTAAAATGAGGACCCAGGTTGTCAGGGGCAATATGCTGACTCTGATTCTTGAATAAATCTTCTATGCTGTAATCTTAAGTATGATCCTGATCATTTGCACCTGAACTATTAGGCTCCCAAAATCAAGAAAGACACACAGGGTTACTTCTAAGCAATTTCCTTAATGGTTCTTCATCTATAGACAGAATCTTGCCGAACTATAAGCAACTACCGTACTTGCATCATGAAAGATATTCTCTGAGAATTACTAGGTTCTCTCAACCAAACTATCTAAGCTTTGCTGTCTTTTGTTCCTCTGGGATGCAGTCCCTCCTTCCTGGGAATCCAGACTACATTCCACCACAGTGTATGTGTATGCAAAGACTGTCAAGTTGTCTTTCCAAGATGCAAACTTACCCGGTATTTGTTGCTGTCACCCAAAAGTTCTCCTTCTCTCAGCCAGGTGACGGTGGGCTTAGGGTTTCCAAAAGCCATGCAAGTTAGAGTAATGCTGCCCCCTTCCTTTGCCTCTACGTATTGGGGGGGAGTCTCTGTGAAGGTAGGCGGAGCTGCCAAGATGATGGAGGAGGAAGGAAAAGAGACAAAGATGACACCATGTGCTCCTGTGTAGTTCAAGGACACCAATGCAAATTCACTTTGGATCTGAGATTCATGCTGTTTGTACTCTGAATACATCCAAGGGAGGGAGACATTCTGGTTTTTTAAATTTTTGTTTGCCTGTATCCTGCCTGTAATATTTTTAACAAATAGCTCAATGCAGCAAACATATCCAACACATCTTCCTCCTCCTATTTTCTCCACAACAAGCCTGTGAGGCTGTGAGAGAGTGACTGGCCACCCGGTCACCCAGCCATCCAGTTTCGAACTCCCAGTCTCCTGGTAGTTGGTCTGAAGTCACCCAGCAGCATTCATAGCTAAAGTCAGGACTTGAACTCATGACCTTCTGCTGATGCCCAACTGGCTTTCCTTCCTTAACATGGTGCCGTCTAGCTCTGTTGGGGCTGTTATGGGTAACCACTTTCAAACCACACACTTCCTGCTTAATTTCACACACACAGAGAGAGAGAGAGAGAAAGAGAGAGAGAGAGAGAAGGATGATAGGAGAGCTGTGTTTCCTTCCCATTTAGAAAGACCCAACACTCAATAATGTCATCCATCTTGGATGAAAGGAAGGAAGGAAGGAAGGAAGGAAGGAAGGAAGGAAGGAAGGACGGAAGGAAGGAAGGAAGGAAGGA
>JANHFJ010009749.1:18060-28797 GCA_032468195.1 Cerberus rynchops
AGCTTTTGTCCCCTCTTAAGTTCTTAGTTTTAGAGCTAGATATAGTTCTGTGTCCTGTTCTTTTTCTTTTTATCTATGTGGTCTGACCTTGGTCCTGGGAAACATTTCGTTTCACTGTGTACTGTACTGTATATTGTTGAAATGACAATAAAACTTGACTTGATTTGACCAAACGAAGAACAATAAAGAGATATGGGAAAACAAGTATTACATGGCCAGTACTATACATTAAAAAATAACAGGCAAAGCAGATAAAACCAAGACTTGGTACCATGTATGACCAGGAAAGTTTAAGATAGAGGGGTTGCATAAGACCAAGCTTTAAGAACAAATATATTCACAGCTAGAATTGAGAAGACAGCAAGAGAAGTCCAAGGCTACCTCTGCAAAGAAGCTGAAGAAATAGTGGATCACCTAGTTAGCTACTAAAACAAGACCAACTACTATGGCAACGGCATGTCAAAGTAACAAAAATGATGGATTGGAAAATCCGCAAGAAATAAAATTTGCCTGCAAGCATATGAACAGAGAAAGTAATAAAAGATGAAGACGCTAAAGTGCTCTGGGATTTTAGAATTTGACATACACCTGCCACATAACAACTGTTCATAAGAACAAAAAAGTCTGGATAGTGGATGTGGCAGTATCTGGAGACAGCAGAAGAGAAGAGAAAGAACTGAAAATACAAAAACTTGCAAACAGATATAGAACAATTGTGAGAAAAGAAAACGAAGATAGTACCAATAGTAATAGGCACCTTGGGTGCAATTCCAAAATAACGGGGGCACCATTGGCATTGACAAAATTACTATCAGTCAATTGCCAAATATAGCTTTACTTAGAATAGTTTATATCCAGTAACGATATCTTTAATACCAGCAAACATCAACATCTGTCTATTCCAAATCCTTCAAAAGGATTGGTAAATGGATAAAAATGCAAATCCAGCTTGAACATCTGACTGACTTGTGTGACAAACCATAATAATAATAACCCTCAGAATGTTGCAGAAATGCATGGAGCCTTCAGGTTGGGTATCCCTATTTTTTTTTTAAATCTATTCATCTTTAATCAATGTGATACAAATCCTGTATACTAGTTCTATCATATAAGCATTATTCAAATTTACAGCCTTGAATGTATTGTATATGAAAAAATGTTACTAAACTGAACATGAAAGAAAACTGCATACAAGCATACCTCATGCTATTCTTCCATTTGAAAAATAAACTAACTTTAGAAAATTATAAACACAACTTTAAGTAAACTTCATGTAATCATAAAGTTAAGATCCAGCAGCATACCTAAATATCAAATTAAAGTTCATGATAAGATTCAATATTTTAAACTTTGACACAGAGGAAAAAAAATCATTCTCTAGTATTCCAAAAACAGTACTTACATTATAAACATCAAATAATTAAATCCTGTCTATAAAAAGGCTTACATTCATTCCAAAGAAGGACCATATTTCCCTCCTTTTATCCCTATTTATACAGGAACTGTAAAAATTTTCTAGGCTTCAGGAAGGTTAAATAGTTACATCTATAGAAAAAATTAGAATTCAAGTTTTAAAAATATTTAAAAAGCCAGCTTTTTTAGATGTTTAGAACTGCTTAGTTTAAGGGGTATTAGCCAGCAACTTCTTAAAATAAGTACACCTTTTTCCAGTTGCAGTCAGGGACCAATAACCACTAAAGTATATTTTTGCCTTCAAATCCAAAATACGGCACAGCCTTGCTTATCACCATGTTTTCACTATTTGCCTTCTTATAGCCCTACAGTGTCTATAACATCCCCAGATATTATTACAGAGCTCCATAATTTTCATAACATGTCCCCTCTATTAAGATGTGAAAAGCATTTGTGATTTTGGGGTAATACTGCATTCTTCTCTTACCATGATAATGTCTCCTGGCTGGATAGTGATTTCATCATGACTTCGGGATTCAAAAGGATACAGAGCTCGATAATAAACTATTTTTACATCTTCCTGAGCAGAAATAGTTAGTGGAGCCTTTTCTAGATCCACAAAAACAGATATGTTGTTTTTGAATTATATCTCGAGACAAATTTAATTTGCATGCAACATCATTTGCATTCACATTCTCAATGTAATCTAAATTTTTGCAGTAGCAGAAGCAGCATTCAAACAATCATTTAAACACAATTAATGATATGAGGATAAACTGCAAATTGCAAAATACACTCACAACTTTCTTGATGTTACTTTTACTTTATTTAAGCACTATACTGTATGTAAGTTTGTTAACTATATTTTTGGATGGTGTTTTCCTTATTTGTATTTACTATTTTAATAAAAAAATAAATGAATAAAAACTAATCACAACCATACTATAAAATTTCAGATGCTACTACATGAAAAAATTGATGTGCTTGTACCAAGTAAGAGTGTCCACTGAAATGTCTAATTAGAAGGACAGGTCTTCTATTAATCAATAAATTAAACAATGTGTCATTTACATCATTTGTCCAATGACATTATCATTCAAATGGTGCATATAACAAGTGACTATTATTCAAATGAAATAAAACAGAGTAAAGTTGTTTCATAGCATGTGAAGTCTATTGTATCGAGGTCTGTTAAGTTGAACTTTTGCTGTATATAATTATTTGTACACAACATCAAATTATATTTAAAAATAATCAAACCAACTTCATCTAAATAGAAATTTTGGGAAGGGAAAAGAAGAAGCAAAAATGCATTTTTTAATTTTTATTTTGGCTGTATCTCCTTTTGAGTGTGTTCTTATTTGAGTACTGCATCAACCCAAGTTGGTTAAAAGATTGTATTAGCATTGAACTATATTTCGTTTTTAGGGTAACTATTTTTCATTGAACCCCCAAAAGAAGCTTCCTTTATAGGAAGACAAGCATGCATACAAATAGTTTAAATTATGGGGAAAAATAGGATATCAATAGAAGTTTTAAATCATATTTCTAAAATAGTTAATTTGAATGTATTCAAATATAGTTCTAGGTTTAGTGTAGAGACTTATAAATAAACACTGAGATTCTATTGTGCATTGGAAAAAAACAAAAAGATAAATTGTAGCTTGCTTCCATTTTAATCTGTTTGGTTCATAGTAATAATTTATTGAAAACAAAATATTTATTATTCATTGCCTCTACCCTGGTTCCAAAATGCATCTCAAAATTATTTACAGTAAAATTTTAAAATGCAATCATAAAAATAATAAATATAAAAATATATTCAATTACTAGTTGGAAAATGAGAAAAACAGAGACAACTATCCAATCTTTAGTCAGCAAAATCTATCACAGTACATGAAGAGAAGAATGTAAGATTTTATGAGCATAATTTGAATATTCCATTATTTTGTACCTGCAGTTGACCAGGGAGCCTGGATAGTTGGTTTTGTTGAATCTTTATGGTGATGAAAAAATTTATTCATTTTTTCTTGCACTTCCTGTTTGTTCTTCTCATCATTTTCTTTCTTTTTGTTTAATTCGTCCCATTTTTGTTTTTCTTCCTCTTGATTTTTTCTTGACCGTGAATGTTCTTCTTCCTGTTGTATTCTGTCAAGCCACTGTCTTTCTCTGTCTTGCGTTTTTCTAATTAGTGCGAACATATAAATGATATTTAGAAATATACTAAACAAACAATGTCATTGCAGAAATGGCATCCTTGCCAGATGTCTCAATGCTTTCAACAATGGCAGAACTTCTAATATATTGCCTTAACTGGAAAAGTTCTTAAAAATTCAGGGGGCTATTTAAAGATGTTGGTGGAAGTGGTCTTGGTGGTTCTTTGGCTGTTTATTGTTAGTTTGTTTGGCAGTTCTTTGATTGGGGCATTGTTTATTTCTTGATTGTTGGTCCCAGCAACACTGACAGTGCAAGCCACTAGAATATAAATTGAGAGCAAACCCCATTCCTTACTAGCACTGTTTATACTACCTAGTTTGGTTAATGAAACGTCTGCAAGAAAACAATCAAGCTCAGAAAGCATGAAGGAACCCCCACACACACATACACACAGAGTTACTGTTAGCTTGAATCTAATATAGCGAACAGACAATCAGCTATATAATATTTAGGTTATTATTTCAAGTAAAGTTAAATTCATCTTAATTGAATATAATTATGCACACACATACATATTGATGTACAACAGTAAAAAAATATTAATAAATAAAAATTGAACGTGTTATCGATAGTTGGATCCCAAGTGAGAAACATTCTTTGATATCATCTGGTCCCTCGGAGAAACCACACTTTAGCCAAGCACTTCCAGGAAAATACAAATTTAAATTAAGGAAGCACTGCTAGTTTGTTAAATGTAAAATGTTTATATCAATACTTCTCTGGAAAATACTAAAATGTGGCACAATTTATTTGAAAAAAACCAAAAAAGAAAATTATGCATCCATGCCGAAAATCAAGCTTCTTCCAAACATATGGACAATTAGTCTTCCAGAATATAAATAACTGGTTGTTCAATATTTCATGAAACATTATGGTTTCCAAATTCAAACTTACCTCTGGTTTTCTTTCTGTTTTTCCAGCTCTGTTTTCCTCTCCTGCTCCTTCTGTTTTAGTCTGTCAGCTTCTATAGTCTTTTGCTTCTGTAGCTGCTGCTTGTTATGTATTTCCCTCAGGTCCTGCAATAATGAAATGGTGGGCTATTATTTAGTGCATACGACATTTTAAACAGTTCCCTGTTTCTCAGATTGAAGAACAAAAACTCATCCAAAATAACCAAATAAACTGATTTTAAATTTTATATAATCACCTTACTTCAAACTTATTACAGTATGATTTATATCTGATATTGTATTTGTTGTAGTTATTCAAATGTTTTAGATTTGATCTTGACTGTCAAATCTAAAAGTTTACTAGTTTTATTGGAAAATCTGAAATGACAAGAATTGTTTATAAAAAGTCTACATGACTTATCATCTTAAATTCTAATTTACCAAAAAAAGAGAATATATGTAGTAAATAACCAAATTCAGAGAGCACCAGGGATTCCACAACTCAAATTCAACTTGTTTCCTTTTGTTTCTAAATCTGAAGTGCTTGTACATCCAGAAACAGAATGAGTAGGTTTTCAAATTTTTCAGAAGTTCCATTGGCTTCTCTGCAGAGTGCTGTTCATTCCCTGCATCTTGTTCTTATTGGTCACTTAAGACAATAATTTTCAAATGTTAATTTTCTTATTCTTGAGATGGAAATCTAAAAGGCAGCTCTAGATCTGATGTGTTATCAATAACCATCAGAATAATTTTTATAATCTCAAAAATCAAATCTGATATTCTAGAGCAGGGGTGTCAAACTTGATTTCATTGAGGGTGCATCAGGGTTGGGTTTGATCTCGGGGGGCCAGGGTGGGCATGACCAGGGTGGGCATGGCCAGTTCAATATCACTCATGTTCAGGAGCGCCTGTGATGACTTGCGCACTCTGCCAGCAAAAACGGGCTCCCAAGCTCTGTTTTCACCTGCAATGGCCTCCTGCAACCCTCTGCCAGTGAAAACGGAGCTCAGGAAGGCCACCTGCAGCCCTTGCAAGCTCGGTTTTCACTTGTGGTGGCCTCCTGCAATCATCTGCCAATGAAAATGGAGTTTGGGAAGGCCACCCGTGGCCCTTGTGAGCTCAGTTTTCAGTTGTGACTGTCTTCTGCAACCCTTTGCCAGCGAAAACAGCACTTGGGAACGCCACCTGAGGCCCTCGCAAGCTCTGTTTTTGCTATCAGGTGCACCACGGGTCGGTCCTTCGCTGTTTCCAGAATGGCCCCACAAGCCAGATCTAAGCACCCTGCAGGCTGGATCTGACCCCCAGGCCTTGAGTTTGACACGTCTGTTCTAAAACAATCGCTAATTTACATTTATATAGGACAGGGTATGTCAAATCTCAATAGTACTGTACTAAAATGATAGTCAACATTCTAGTTTTAGCATTTTAACAATGCCTAATGAACAAGAATCCCTCGAATTTTAAAATTTGTCAAAATATGTTAACAGAATTTGGGTATAAAGTTACAGCAATATTCTAATAATAAAGAAAATAGTTTATCCTTATCTAATCTTGGTGATTTTAATGCCTACCCTATTCATTCTTTTTCTAAACTAAAAGGATAAACACATTGCAAATTTTCCCCATAAGGAAGCTGCTCAGTCCCCTGATAAATGTCTGAATTATAAAATTAACATTAATATAGTGAACTTGTCAATCAAAAACAAAAATTCCAAAATCCATAAAATTAAAATAAACAGAAGTACACATCAAACAGCACTGAAGACAACTTAAGGAAAACAAAATCGTTGTAATATTATTTCTATTTAAGTGCAATAATAATGTATAATATTTTTTCAATATTTAGCTCAGATAAATAAACTGCATCATCTGCAGTTAGTTATTATTGGATCAATCTCAGTCTGTTTTTCTTGTTAATAGCCAGTAGTTAGACTGTTCTCAAATAATACTGAAAATTATTTAATAATTTAATGATAATGATTAAAAATCATGTTTAACCTAAAATACAAGAACAAGATTAATTTGTTTAACAGTTCATCAAATCATACATCAAGAACTTGCACTCTATGAATATTTAAATGTCTTGGTTTGTTCAATACTGAATGATGGCATCATCTCATATAAAAAAGAGATACATTTATTACCCAACTGGACTGAATGAAATTCAGTATTTTCTAGAGTTTGGATTAGGGAGTTTATGTAGACATTTAAAAGGAAGGTGACAAGCAGACAATCTTGCTTCACTCTTTTTTGAACAGAAATTGGCAATACAGAGGCAACCTGATTTGTAATGAAATATTGTCATATAATGTAGAGGTTGACAACTTCACTCAATGGCTATTCCTGGGAATTGAATTATATGCTGCTTTTAAATATATAAATAAATACACTCTAGATGTCTTCTTTAAGGCGATAAACATTTTTCCATGTACTATAGATTATTATATAGATGTTTAGCCTAAAGTTTGTTAATTATGTTTAAAAGATTTATAAGCTGATAACTAGCAGTTAAGTCTTGATTGTCTTTTTGTAAATAGGCACTATAATAAGTAAATGCTACTAATTTGGAATCAGTACAATGCAATCTATAAAATTAAGCAAAGAGGTTAATACAGCTATCTGCCATTCTAAACTACTGCAGATAACAGTAATAAAATTAACACTGGATTTAAACTATTTAATCAAGTCTGCAATTTCTGAGTATGTGACAGAAGCCCAGTAAAAAAACAGTCTAGCATCAAGCTTCATTTTGAACTAAAATTCTGTTTTACTGTTGTAAAATTCACTGTGATCTATTCATATTGACTAAATAACTATTTTTGCTTTTTTAATTGTATGTGTTTTAAACTTTTAGACTGTTTTAATGGAATTTTGGTCAATGATCACATTCTCCTATAAGACTCTGCAGGTACTGATTATGGATCTCCCTGGCCTAAATCCCACTCACTCTTTGAAGAGAATCTTATTCTGAGTAAGCCAGCAAGCAGTTTCCAAAACAAGAATAATTACTAGACAGACAAGTTACTAAATACTTAGAAAGCTAAATGGGCAGTTATTGATCAGGTCAGAATTAGCTTTTTTAAAAAAAAATCAGAAACGCAATTGCCTGGTTTAATTCTTCAAAAACAGGGATTGTCCAGGATTGCAATATTGATACATAATTGTCATCACGGTTTTAGCATCTTATCTAGTGCATATCCTATCTTCAGAACACTTTGATTTAAAAAAACTTACAGAGAGGAATGAGTATTTTAGAAATACTAAAAGCATGACGACAATTACATACTAATATTTCATTCCTGTACAATTTTGCTCTGATTGTACTGGTATCTTAAATTCATATCTTTGAAGAATTAAAACAGTCAAATGAGGCTGTGATCATTTTTAAAAAAAAGCTTATTCTGACCTGATTAATAATTGTTCATTTAGCTTTCTAAGAATTCCTAATTCTTAGAAGTGCATTCAAATAAAAAATAAATATATTATCTTTTGGTACTCTCAGACTTTTCTCGGAAGAATTTTCAATGGCACTGGGAAATGCTAATATTCTGAGAATAATACAATCAGCATAATTTCCTCTGTCCTCTTATATTTTTATCATCGTAGCATAATTTACCACCAAAAACTTATTCAACCTGAAAACAGGGACCAGGTCTTTATTATTATTATTAAAACTGGATATACATGCTCACATCAATTTTCACAATTTATTCTGCAAATGGTGAAGTTGAGAACTTGCTTAATTATAATATAACTTAAACCTGTTTACCTTTAGTTGGTTGTTGAAAATATCTATCTCCTGAAGTTTTGATCTGGTTTCTTTTTCTACTTCATCTAGCTGGTTACGAAGCTGCTGGCATGCTAATTCCTTTGCTTCTAAAGCTCTTTTGACAGTGAGAAATGAATCTCCTATTTAAAAAAATACTGACAATGAATATTTTAAAAAAGACTCTCCAGATTCAGTGATTCTTAAATATACACATTTATACATCTTACAATATACACATTTCTGCAAGCAGAGAACCATTTTTAAATGAACTTACGATGCAAGCTGTTCTGCTGAACTTGCTTTAACTGGTCATTGAGTAACTGTTTTTCTGGAATCAACCTTCCAAGCATTTGCTGAGATTCCTAAAAGAAATAACATGAGAAATATTGTAGCTATAAACCACAAGTATCATATCACAATTGCTTCATCATTTGCCAAAAATCACTTTTCTGGGAAAACAGTTCCTCAAGCCTGCTAAAAAAGAAAAGCCACAAGAATATTCTCCGAATATTTTCCCTGTTTTATATCACAACTTCCTCTCACAATAGAATAAAGCAAGAGGAAAGAAATGATGTCTAGGATTTCTACACATTATTGCTATCACTTTGAAATGACAGAAAAATTCCATACAAAATCTTGAAAACAAATTTGTGTTACTAATGACCATCTCAAAGATAACATGAAGAAACCTGCTTAAATTACACCCAATTTTTCACAAAGATTTTGAAGAGATTTTTCACACCTAAATCTTCCTTAAATTCATTTCACTGGAGTTCTTATTACAAGAGAACAGTATTGTGACAGGGAAGAGCACTTGTCATTATCAGTAAGCTAAATATGAGTGCATGCCTTTAGAACAACAGGTATTTGGTAAAGACAATTTATAGAAATTCCAAATCGATTTTGATGAAAATGTAATTTTATAGGGTTCAACCAGCACATAACTATAATCATTGCCATCTAACTGAACTATTCTGCTTGAAAATTATATGAAAAATGCACGTTCTAATAGTTAACATTTGTGTTATGACAAATTAAAAGTATTTCAGTTCTTGATACTTCAACCACTAACAATTATTTATAAAAGTTACTAAATATAGCCTTTGAAAGATACTTAGGGAAATTCCTGCAGTAAAAAGCAGGCTGTAGCAGTAGAAAAACATCCAAATTAAGAAATGACCGCATTTTAAAGTGAAAATTTGCCTGAAATCCCAGATGTCACATTTTTTGCTTCAGAAAACCAGAGGACCAACCTCAAGTATCTTGTGGGAATATTTTTTTTAAGGTACACTTGCTCCTAGGCAGCATAATTTAACAGCTACTGAACTTAACTGAATTTCAGTATCAGAATAGATTCTGTGGGACGTGGGAAGAAAACTACCCCATCGTGTGCACTGGCTTCTGGAGAAAAAAAATGGGAAACAAATTAGTTTATTTCCCTAGGATACTGCTTATTTTCACTGTTGCCACATACTTATTGCCTAACACATATACTAATTAAGCAACTAGTATATTCAACTCTCATAAATTAAGTCCTATTCTTTCATACAAGAATACATAAGATATAATGTTAAACGTTTTTAAAAACTATAAACTTACTTGTAATTGCTGTTGTAAATGTGTGATTTCTGCAATCCTCAGCTCTCTAGATTTGTTTGTGCTCTCAATTTCTTGTCTTTGAGTAGCCAATCTGCATCTGATATCTTGAAGCTTCCCTTCCAGTTGATGTTTTTTATCATTCTTCAACAGGAAAAGAAAATATTGGTTTATTCAGATTTTAATTGGAACACAAAACTGCAAGTTCTTTTAGTTAGACCTCTGTTGAAAAAAAATTCCTTTTTCTGATCATAAACCTCTTGAATTTAGTCTACAATCTTTTAGATGGAGATTAAATAAAATGCAATTACACAAAGAAATAAATAGTAAAGAATTGTAAGAGGAAATTAACAATATTTTTTGAAATCTATTTATATAAAGATATTGATTTAAGAATGGCCTGGATGCAAGCATAACTTTTATTAGAGGATATTTCATAGAAAATAATACTGAATTTAAAAAATCAAGAGAGAACCCAGACTATTTTAGATGAGATAAAAAGAATTAAAGAAACCTGCAAGAAAGATAAATATCTCTCCTCAAATTAAATTCTTACAAGAAGATAAGATAGATACTGAAGGTAAGAAAAATGTAAAGGGAACTTATGCAAAGTAAAAACAAATCTTCAATTTGCAAATAAATCAGGGAAATGGCTAGTATCCAAATTAAGAAAAAAATATTGAAACTTCAAGAGAGAAAGATATTGTATTAATGGATAATCTTCTTCTTTGAGGCTGTTCCCATTAAGGGTCACCATAGCAAATCAACTGCCTCTACCCAACTCTATCCTCGGCATCCTCCACTCTTGCCCCAATCACCTTCATGTCTTCTTTTAGCACATCCATATATCTC
>JANHFJ010009749.1:112323-130545 GCA_032468195.1 Cerberus rynchops
TTCTACCTGTTTTCCTAAACAATGGATTCAGGGTGTTTATTTCTTAAAGTTTGATCGAGACAGAGCTGACAATATCAAAAAAAGAAAAGAAAAGAAAAAGAAAAAAGAGAACTTCAATTAAATGCAATCCTTTATTGTCAATGCACAACACGTGTGCAGCAAAATTGGATGAATGAGAATTCAGAGAGTGCAAACTATTGTATTATATCCATAATTTCACAAATTAGCAAAATGATGCTTAGGATCTTCCAGCTTAATGCCCTACATGGAATATAGAATTGCCAAACATTAAAGTGGATTTTAGAAAAAGCTGAAGAACACAAGATATTGCCATTAATGCACATTAGATAGTTGAGAAAGAAAAACAAAAACAAAAAAAAATGAAATCAATATGTGATTTACCAATTATATAAAGGCCTTAGCTTATGTTGATTTTGTCAAGCTATGGAATTTGATCAGAAATATGAGAATCTTAGAAGATCTCATTGTTCATGTGAGAAGCATATATACAGGTCAGGCAGCCATAGTATACACAGAGCATAGAGAAATAGACTGGCTCCAGTTTGGCAAAGGAGTAAGGCAATGGTATATATTCTCCCTTTATTTATTCACCCTATATGCTTAATATATATTAAAGAAAACAAGGTTAGGAAAAACTTGAGAATGATTTTAAAATTGGAGGAAAAAACATCGATCACCTGCGATATACTGACAACTCTTTTCTGATAACTGAAAATGCTAAGGAACTGCAAGCCATAGTTAAAAAAGTCAAGGAAAAAAAATGAAAAAATGGGATTAAAATTAAATAAGAACAAGAGCTAACTAATGACAATAGGTACAATGATCAACCTTAGTATTGTCAATGAAGATGTCAAAGTGATACCTGCCTTTTAAGGTGAACCATTAACAAGCAGTCAAGAAATATGCTACAGACCAGCACTTGTTAAAGCAGCTATGAAAGCCATGGAAAAGATATTCAGATACTGGAATTTATGTATACCCATAAAAATAATTATAGTGCAAACGATGGTATTACTGGTGATGCTCTATGAAAGTGAAAGTTGGACTTTGAAGAAACAAGATAGAATTTTGATACTTTTAAAATCTGGTATTGGAGAAGACTACTGAGAATATAATAGATAGTCAAGAAAACAAGCAAAAGTATCATCATCAAAGAAATCAGTGCATAATTTTCACTTGGGTCACAATGACCAGGCTCAAATTATCCTATTTTGGACATATTATACACAATTCTAACTCTCTGTAAAAAGATCCAAATTCTGGGAAAGAAGGAAAGAGAAAAGGATAAACTGTAGCAAGATGGATGGGCTCATTTATAGTAGGGATAGTGATGAGTGCACTTTTGGAAGAGTTCAAAGGCCATGTTAAGGACAATTCATCACGGAGCAAATATATCTATGTGACCACTAATAGTGAACATGTCATCAATCAATCAGTCACAATGATTATGGTGATGACGATGATATTAATCTTACACAATGTGAAGGTGATTTTACACATCTAGGTTTCATTTACAGATATCATAAAAATTTGTTAGAGGCAGTTTTTGTACTTTCAACAAAAAGAATTTCAATTTGACATCTGTTGCCAGCTTGACTGGAAAGCTAATAGCTACAGATTTGTGTTATATACTGTGGAATGTTCTATGTTTACTTAAATGATTGCTGCTCAGAGTCTGCTTGCTCGATATCACAATGGGGAAAGTTTAGAAATTGCTACACAAGAAAAAAAAAATATTATGAGAGTTCAGCGTGTATAATGTATGTTGTTGTTTTTTTTGCCAGTGACATCTATCATTAAAAACAGTGAATTACTAAAGAAAAAGGCATGGTTTCTAGAGGTTCCTGAATTTTAGAAAGAGTTCATTAAACACATACATACACAGAGACAGATAGAATAAATGTTTGGAAAGGAGAGAACAAAAATAATATTATTTCAAAAATTGTCTAGATTAATAAAATGAATATCCCTAGATTGTCTACACAGTAGCTATCTGTAACAAATGACTGTACAAATGACTGGGAAGCATAAACTGAGATCTACTAAAGTGTGATTTAAGTGAAAATATAGTAATATTTTTGCATGACAGTTCTAGAAACTTAACTCCCAATTCCTTGATCTTCATTTTTCTTTAAGACTGGGAAATTTCCATACTGCGGATTCTCCAAGTTAGAAGTAACATTAGATATAAGATAACAAATGCATTAGTTTGCTTTGAGCACAGGCAACGGGAAACTTGGCCTACTTCCCCTTTGACTCCCTGAAGTATAAGAGGAAGGGAAAAGAAAATGTGGTCAGACTTGTGAGAATCTGTTACTGTAGCCCTTCTTACTAGAATACAGCATGAGTTTTCTTGTGGAATCAGCTTCCTGATCTGGAGGGTTGACAGATGTATATTGGGCAATGTACATACATCTCTGTTTATATGACTTGTGTGGAAAATGGGGGAAAACCAGGTTAAACATGAAAACCTGGAATCAGTCAACAAGAATCAATACTGACTCAAAAGCACATCCAGACATATATATAAATCAAGTAAAAAAAAAATCCAGACTCGGTTCAAGTTGCACTTATTTGTGTCCTTTACTAGATCTAATGTTTTTCAAACAGGGTATTTTTTTTATTTTTGAAAACTAAATATAGCCCGAATTGTTTTCATTAAATCAGTGTAAGACAGGATGCAAAATGATTTCAAATTCATGATGCTCTGTTGTTTCAATTTTGGAATCTCCTGAGAAAATGACCGTTTTCTATTTAAAACAACCGGTTTGCACCTAAAGATGCTTCAAATTTGACACTTTGACATACCTCTAGCTAGTTTTCATACATCAGTTTCATTTTGTTCCTCTCACCTCAGTCAGTTCCAATATTGTTTCTTTTGCTGACTTTTGAGTAACTTTTTCTTCCTTCTTCTCTGGAGTTATAACAGGCATCAGACTTGGTGGGAGTGGAACACCAGCCTTAGCACACATTGCTGCTGCATTTGCCTTGGCTATTTCAAGTAATTGTGCCTTATCTACAAGTAAAAGGAAATTATTTATATTTTGTCAGTCTCATGGTACGAACTTACAGAGTTCAAGTACTGGTTTGAAACTTGGACAATCGTGTACCTCTTTCCAAATATCTGTTCTAGCATTCTCACCCACTTAAGAGGCCAGTTAGTAAGTCTGGGTGTTCACTTAAAGTAGAACAACAGGCGGTATAATATACATTTTGAATAGAGATATTACACAAGATGAGAAAATAACAGGTATAAATATTAAAAAAGAAGTTCATAAATTGAGGGCACTTGCTGATGACTCAATTATATTTTTGCAAGACCCAAAAAATAATATAGAATATTTGATGAGAAATTAAATGAGTTTGGAGTTTTAGCAGGTTTTAAAATAAATACACAGAAAACAATGCTTATTAAGAATAGGACCTCTCAGGATGGTGACATATTGACTAAAAGGCTGGTTTTAAGGTTGAGAAAAAAGTGAAAAATCTGGGGGTTATATTGGTAAATATAAATGCAAAACTATTTCAAAATAACTATGTGCCTCTTTGGAATGATATCAAAAAGGACTTACTGAGATGGGATAAATTGTAATTATCATTAATGGGTAGAATTTTTCTTTTTCTTTTTCTGTTTAGATGTTGCCATTACTTGCAACTGATACTCCATTTAAACAATGGCAGATGGATATTTCCACAGTTATATAGCAAGGGGGAAAAAAGAATTAGACACAAATTACTACAAGATGCTAAAGAAAGAGGTTTGGGTTTATCAGATTTGAAATTGTATTTCTATGTTTGCTGTTTGGGGTCTGGCTAAAAGAGTGGGTTAATCTTCAGAATAAGAGGTTACTTGATTTAGAGGCCACGAATTAAGACTGGATGGTACAGTTATTTATGGTATGACAAAGTTGAAGTAAATGCCTATTTTAAAAAACATTTTGTTAGACGTGCCCTCCTAAAACTTTGGAATAAACATAAAACAAGGTTTTCTGTGAAGATGCCTCTCTGGGTGTCCAGCCAGGAAGATTTTTTTAGAAAGGAATACTGGCGAAGCCAGACTGGTGGACTTGTGGTCAAATAATATCTTTTCATTTTGGTGATCCTAAAATCTAAAGAGAAATTAGAATTGGAAGGACGTGTCTGTCATTGGTTTGCATATTTACAATTCAAAATATATATAATCAGACAAAAAGAGTTATGAGTTTGACTGCAAAAATTGAATTGGAAATCTTACTGTGTGGTAGTGATGAACACATTATTGTTAAGTTCTATAAATTGTTATTGAATTTGCATCTGGAGAATGAATATGTAAAGTATTACATGATTCAGTGGGCAAGAAACTCTGGATATAATGTAATGAACAATGGGAAAATAAATGAACAAAAAGTCTAAAATTTACACTAAATTATAATTTAAAAGAAAAAAAATTATAAGATGATGTACTGTATCATTGGTATTTAACACTAGATAAGTTGTCAAGAGTGTATAAAGGCATTTCAAATGAATGTTGGAAATGAAAATGTAAAGAAGGGATCTTTTAATCACTTACGGTGGACATGTTTAAAGCAAAGAAATATTGGAGTAAGATGCACATCTTAATACAGAAGATTCTCAAAGTGAATATAAAGATAAAACCAGAAACTTTTATTCTGGGTTTAATGAAAAAAGACTTGGAAAAAAATGTGGAACTTTGATGTTATATATGTTGACAGCAGCAAGATTACTTTACACACAAAAATGAAAGGATTTTGATTCCTAGAATGGATGAATGGTAGCAAAAGTTGATGGAGTTAGAGATGGCCATGTTGACTGCTTTGATTAAAAAAATGCAATTACTTTTGTTTCTACTTGGAAACAGCTTCTGAAATGAAACTTTGGGGGGTCTTATTGATTAAATAGGTTTACTGTTATACAAATGGTAGTTTATATTATATCAAAATAAAAAGTTGAAGTTTGATGCTCTTGTCTTATCCTACTGCACCAAAGGGAGTCAGAAATCAACATTTCTTTCCCCCTACACTTTTCCATTCTCTTGTCCCTCCATTATTTTTCCATTTTCTTTTGTACTTTATATTATAAATTAATAATATAGACAAAAGTAAGAAAAAAGTATAATGTCAACTAGCTCAAGATATTTGAAGGCATGATATTGGCTGGTAGTAATTATTAGTAATGAAAGATTTATATTAGTAATTAATGAATTATCTTTTGTCTTCCTGTCCTTTCTGGTCATCTTGGATATTTATCTCTAAATACTAATCAAGATGCATATAAATGCAATGCAAAACCAGTATTGTGGAACCCAAAAGTGCTTTTTTAAAAGGCAACATTTTCCTTGAAGATGTTTTGCTTCCATCCAAGAAGCTTCTGAAGGGCAGGGAATAGCTTTGAATGCATTCATGATGTGAAATGAATATATGAATGCCAGAGTAATCAAGATAGTTTTATGTAGCAAGAGGAAACATTGCTTACCCAAGTCAGTGAGACGTTTTGGTGATCTGCTTGAAGATCTAGACCGTCGATGATCAGGTGATTTACTAGTACTTCTTCTTCTTCCTGTAGATCTGGAACATCTCAGACGTACAGGTGTTCGACTTCTGGACCGTAACCTAAGAGATATTCTATAACTGTCTCTTGAATCGGATCTTCTTCTTCTCCTCTCAGTTGATCTTGATCGATTTCTCCGAGATCGTCTATGTCTTTTCCTTGACAAAGATCGCTGTCTTGATCCCGATCTTGATCTAGTCCTCCTCCGTCTTGAACGCGATTGTGAACGACTGCGAGAGCGTGACTGTGATCGATGATCAGATTTAGATCTTGTTCTCTTCCGCGTTAATGATCGTGAACGATTTCTTCTAGTCCTTGAGACTGTTCTACGTCTACGAGACCTAGATTCTGAGGACTTGGAACCTTTACTTCTTGATCTTCTCAAGCGTTCTTTCTCTCCTGCTTTATCTATAGATTTAGATCTAGACCTAGATTTAGATTTGTGCTGCTCAGGAGATTTTTCTTGATTATTCAAAGTTGCTTCCAAAGCCTCAATTCCATCTGTTCTCTCAAGGGACTTAGACTTTGATCTGTATTTAGAGCGTTTTCCACTTGACTCATCCACAGAATCTTTGTCTTTTTTTCTTTCAGAAGACTTCGATCTAGATTTTGATTTAGATCTTTGCCGATCTGATGACTTAGATCGCCTATGTCTAGAATTTAAGGTTGACTCCCTCTTTTCAACTGATTTTGTTCTGGACTTATGCTCAGTAGATTTAGAGCGCCTTTTTGATTTTGCTGCTGTTTCTATGTTCTCAACAGATTTGGATCTAGATTTGTGGTTATCAGAAGACCTGGAGCGTCTCCTTTTTGATCTAGCTGAAGTCTCTCTTTTATCAATAGATCTGGATCTAGATTTGCGATCAGAGGACACAGACCGCCTTCGTTTCCTCACTGAAGTCTCCCTTTTGTCAACAGATTTGGACTTTGATCTACGGTTATCAGAAGACCTTGATCGCCTTCTCCTTATCCTCACTGAACTCTCTCTTTTCTCAACTGATCTGGATCTTGACTTACGATTATCAGAGGATCTTGATCGCCTTCGCCTTCCTCTCCCTGAAATCTCCCTTCTGTCAACAGATCTAGACCTAGATTTCCGGGTTTCAGGGGTCCTTGATCTTCTCCCCCTTCTTCTCACTGAAAGATCTCTCTTGTCATCGGGAGATCTTGACTTAGATTTGAGATTATCAGAAGATCTAGATCGCCTTCTTCGTGTTCTTACTGAAGAGTCTCTTCTGTCAAAAGATTTGGATCTAGATCTACAACGGTCAGAAGACTGAGATCGCCTTCGCCTTGTTCTCACAGAGGTCTCTCTTTTATCACTTGATCGTGATCTAGATTTATGATGGTCAGAAGATCTGGAGCGCCTCCTCCTTGATCTTGTCAAAGTCTCTCTTCTATCAACTGATCTCGATCTAGATCTGCGATTGTCGGAAGACCTGGATAACCTTCGTCTTCTCCTAGCTGATTCTCTTTTTTCAACTGATCTGGATCTAGACTTGTGATCAGATGATCTGGATCGTCTACGTCTTGATCTTATTGAAGTTTCTCTTCTATCGGGAGATTTAGATCTAGATTTAAGACGATCAGAGGTCCGTGAACGTCTTCGTCTAGATCTTAATGATTCCTTTTCTTCTTTTTTATCAACAGATTTGGATCTAGATTTATGACGTGAAGTGGAGTGTTTTCTCTTGGAACTGGAATCATTTTTGCTTCTAGAACGTGCTCTTCTAGATATTTGTCTAGATGTAGAACGTGATCTAGATTTCTTTTTGCGTTTCTTTGACTTAGAAGGAGATTTTGATCTGCTTTTTTTTGCTTTTTTCCCACTTTTACTTTTATCTTTACTTTTACTGCTTACTTTTTCACTTTTTTTGTCTTTTAAATTACTCCCTTCAATTTCCTTAATTATGTCTGAAGAATTCAGAGTAGCATCTGAATCCTGATATTTTGAAGAGTCCTGAAGAGAAACTTCCAAGTTTTTATCCTTTACTATAACCTCAGATTCAACAGCTATTCCTGAATCGTTTGCCTCAATGCATTCTCCTACTTTGATGACTTCTTTCTCTGCCACGTGCACTGGCCTTACAGATTCTCCTGAATCTCCAAGCACAATGGTTTCCAGTTGGTTTACTTCCACATTGCCTTCTGTTGCCATATAGAGAGTTGTTTGCTCCTTTGAAGCAGTCTGTACATCTAAGTCTTTTCTGTTTGCTACACCTACAGATTCTAAGGTTGCTTCTGAATCTTTCCTTTCCAAAGTGAACTGTGGAATTATTTCCGCACTCTTATCTTGCGTTAATATCACATGTTCTACAATTGATTCCTGAGCTTTCCCTTCTGCCATAAATCCACTTTCTAAATTCTGTACAATATCCTTTGTACTTGAACATTCAGAAACTGATACAAAATCTTTAACAGGTTCTAGACATGTTTCTAATATATTTTCTTGCAGCAAACTAGAGTTTCTTTCCAAATTCTGAGTGTTTAACGGTAACACTGATTTTGATTTTGAGAGTTCCTGAAAATCCGTTTGCTCTTTCTCTCCTGATGTTTGTACAGCTTGGAGGTTTTTTATTTCAATGACAGATTTGCATATAGCAACTGTTTCAAAATTTTCCATTTCTTTCGTGTATACAGATTCTGAAGCATTATTACATTTCAACTCCATTTTATCAGTAAGTTCTGATTTTGATTTATTAATATCTGTAGAAATGTCAGGTGACTTTTTAATTAGATTGTCTAGTTCCACATTTGTATTTGTAGTCTGTATATTTGACATAGTTGTACTTTCCAGAAATATTTCAGAACATTTTTCAGTTGTTTCTGGAACTATAGCTGATACATTTGATCCAGTATCTCTTGATTTTGAAAACTGAGTAGTAGTCTCTGAAATATCTATTATATCTTCATATGTAAGACTTCCTTTTAAATCTTTGGCCACTGGAGTATCAAACTGGGGAGACACTAAATCTTTTCTTTCCTGGTTACGTCTATATTTCAAAATTTGTTCCAGGTTTTCCATATTGCCTGAAGATAATATGTCTGAAATAGCTTTTGAAAGTTGGTCGTGTGTCACTTTTTCAGATTCAGAAGCACTTTGGAATGGATGTGTTCCTAGAATGTATTTAATTTCTGAAGCAGATTCCAAATTTTTTATTTCCAAAATGTTTTCTTGTTGTTGTATTTGTGAGTCAGTCTCAATTATTTCTACTGGACAACTCTCTGCAGTTGTGTCAGAAGATTTGAAACCAGTTATTCCTAAATATGTTTGAGCAGTTTTAAGCGCTGGGATTTTCGAAGTGTCAGTTACTTCCAATATGGAAACAGATTCTGAAGATGTTAATTCTGGTTTCTTTAACTGAACTGCAGTGGCCACTGGATCTTTTATTTCCGGTAGTCTTTCATAGCTCATTGTTGCTCTTAAACCTTTAGGTTCAACTTTAGACCCAGACTGTGAAACATCAACTGCATCCCTGGATTCTAATTCATAAGGAGATTTAGTATATTTTTCTTTCTGACTAACTGTTAAATTCTTTCTCTCTCGTGCATCTAAAATATTAGGGCTTTCTTTCAAATCTTGGACATCCACCATAAATTCAGACAGAGTTGTATCAAGCTTCTCTCTCTCTTGACTTGCGATAGTTTCAGAAACTGTAGAACATTTTAATAATAATTCTGTATCTGATTGTGAAGTTATTCCAGAAACACTTTCTTTGTCAACAACTGACTGTCTTTCTTCTATAATTTGTGTCCTTACAGCACGATTTGAAGACATAAATAGTTTTGAAACATTTGCATCATTTTCATTAGACGGCTGGACAGGTTCATCGTTCATCTTTTCTTTATCTATAAACTCTATATTAATTGACTTCTGACTTGCTTCTACCTTTTCCATATCTGTTCTGTAATTATGTTCAAAACTTTCTTCTGATACATCTGTAGATTTCACTGAGGCAAATAGAGATGTTAGAAAACCTTGCTTTTCTGTTATGTCTGATTCTTTAGACTTGAGAGGTATTTCTAGATCTTCAGTATCTACTACATATACAGATGCTGGAGTTGTTTTCAAATGTTCATATGTCAATCCTTCACTTCTGAGTATTGCATTTGAGTTTTGCAATTTTGATATACTCTTTGATTCTGGAAGCATTTCATTTTTTCTGGGACTCTGTGCTTTGTCCACGCTATTTGATGATACCACTGATTTACATCCTGAAATGTAATCTTTAGTTTCTATGCCTGCTTGAAGCAAAGGTTCTGAATCAATGTTCAAGTCTTTTACATTTATAGTTTTAGATTCTGAAGTTTTTGAATCTTTCATTTGAATTTCATAAGACTTTGGGATGGTTTCTGAATTTGTTTTTGCCAAGTACACAGTTTCTGGACCATATTCTGAAACTTTCGTTCCAGAATCAGAAGTGAGAACAATCAGATCTCTCTCTGATAAATGCAAAGGTGCTTCCATTAATCCTGTAGTTTCTATTTTTTCTTCCAATTTCTTGTTCTTCTCCTGAATATTAAATTTATCTATATACAGAATCTCTGAACTTTTCACAAAATCTAAACGTTCTTTTCTAATTTGTGTTGTATGCTCTAATCGTTCTTGATTTTGTGCAAGAGATTCTGAAACTGATTCAAATTGTTTCACAGCACTGCCAAATGGAAAATCATCTTTTGACTCAAGTAATACTAAATTCTTCAATTTAAAAAATTCCTTAGGGTCAATTGCAGCTGCCAAAGATTTTCCAGGTTCTTTTAAGTCTTGTACTACTGCTGTTCCTTTAAATTCTGGATTACTTTTTTCTGAACTTATTACATCAATATCATGCAAAGATTTTGAAATGAGTAATGGACCTTGACTCTTACCTAATGACTCACTTTCTCCTATTTTATTGGAGTTTGTTTCAATTACTTCCTTACTTCTTGATAGAAGTCCCAAATCTGTTGTATCTGCACTACTTTGATTCTTTTTTACAGTGGAATCGAAAGATTTCTGTTCTATTTCCTGCACAAAATGAGATTTGGTTTCACTTTGTTTCCTATTGGAACTACCTTCAAGTGTCTCCGTGTATGTCACAGATGGTAATACAATTGATTTTGATGCAGCTTCCACATTTTTTACATATTTTTGCAATGATTTTAAGTTTTCTTGTAAATTATTTGCTTCAGTCACTGCTTCAGATTCTGTACTTTTAACGTATTTGATTTCCTTGGCACACAGTAGTTCAAAATTGTCAGTATTTGGCTTATGCAATGATTTCAAAATGGCATCTGAATTTTTCAACTCCTTTATGCCTTCAGTTTCTGTATAAAGTTCTAGATTATGTTCTGAATAGTTTGCAAATATCATCTGCAGAGATCCAGAACCAGCATCCACATCTCTCTCTTCAGGTTCAAGACCAGTTTTGAAATCTGTTTTTTGTGCCTCCACATCAGATTGTGAAGTTTCCTTCACTATATTAATTTCTTCTATGCACTGAAACTCTGAAGAGGAATTTTCTAAATTGTTTATAAGCATCAAAGATTCTGGAATATTTTTCAACTTCTCTGCATTCTTGTTTTCTTTATTGCTTAAATCTACGTATTTTGAACTTTCCAGATTTTGTATTTTCTCAACTTCTGTTTGTATTATTGTTTCTGAAACATTCATGTCTTTTAATTGCGAAGCATTTTCAGGAACTTTCACATTAAACAGTGCCAGAGAATGTTGAATGGTTTTAGAGTTTCCTCTATTTTCCATTACAGTTTCTAATGAAGTTTCCAAATAATTAATCTGTTCAGCCTTCTCAAATTCCTGGATGCATTCTAAATTCTTTGCTTTAGAAGATTCTGGAGCAGGTTTCCAATTTTCTGATTCTGTTACACCATCAGATTTTGCTATAAAATCAGAATTAATGTCTACATTTGTTTTTTCCAATACTACAACCGAGAGATGTTCTTCTGAATTTTTTCTAATCATATTTTCTAACAGTGATGCTCTTTGCAAATCTGTTGCATCTTTTTGGATTGGAAGATATCCTACATTTTTATCTAATTCACTCAGTCCTGTCAAGACGGTATAAGTTTCTCTTAATTCTTTCATCTCTTTTGGAATCTCTGTACCAAGACTTTCTCTATTATATTTTTGTACATCCAATTCTGAAACTTCTTGCTGAGGTTTCAGCTGAACTACCACAGCTAGCTCAGGATCTTTTTCAGGGACTGTATGGACAGCTTCTGGAGCAGTTTCCAAATCTTTCCGTTCTGTTCCAAACTGTTGTGGTTTGGGCAAATCTTTCATTGTGACAGTTTTCTCAGAATCGTGCACTGAATCACCTTTTCTACTGGAATGCTTAGGACTTCTTTCTGAAGCTTTCACTTTTGCAGTATTTAAAAATTCTGAAGTTGCTTCAAAATCTTTTCCTACCACCATAGCTAAAAATCCTAAAGTGGTTACTGAATCTTTAGCTTCTGCATTTGATTCCAAAGGGAGAGTCATTAATTTATAGCCAGTTGGTTCAAAAGATGTGGATACTGTTTCTTTCAAATTTTTTGAAGTCACAGGCTCTGGGCCTGAATTTACACATGTTGCTTTCATTGCAGTAGATTCCAGCCTGGTTTCCAAATGTTCTGGCTCATCTCTTACACAATATGGACTGCTTTCAGGAATGTTTTCTTGATCTGTTGTCTCCAACATTAACTTAGCTTGCTCTACTTTGTTTATATCAGACACACTTTCTACAACTGTGCAAATAGCATCACTTAAATATTTATCCTCTGGGCATATATTTACAGTTACATTAGGATGGTAACTGTCATCATCCAATTCTTTTTCATTTGTAAGCTTGACTTCACTGACCTCCTGAATACTTATGAAAGTAGAATCTTCTTCAGATGTATCCAGTTTGCTGGTATCTGAACTATTATTCAACATAGTTGAGTTTAGATTTTCATACACAGTTTTTTCATTAATCAAAGCAGAAACTTCTTTCAAGGTAGACCCAGAGTGTGTATCTACATCATTTTCTGCATTTAAGAGAGAACCTGAATTTTCTAGATTTGAATGAGAAATAAGTTGCATATCTCCACATTCTTTTTCCTGAACATCTGTTTCTTTGGCATGTTTTTTATATTTCTTCTCTTTTTTTTCCTTCTTTCGCTTTTTCTTTTTCTTTTTATCTTTGTGTTTCTTGTCCTTCTTAGACTTTTTCCTTGGAATTTCATCTTGCACATCTTCAGATAAGCCTCGTTTAATGGAGCGTGAATTATTCCTTTCAATATCATCTCCATCCCCTTTAAAAAGATATTTTGGTTAAAATTTAAAACAAAAACTGACATAAAGTTGTATGAAAATCAAAGGCCAAATTTTACAAGACTAACCAACAAACAGTTTTGCTATATTTGCTGAAATTGCCAGGTTATAGGAGTCAACAAGCAACCATTATTAAGAATACTGATATATACCATGAATTTCCAAAGAGCTACGGTCCTATACAGGTAGTTCTCAACATATGATCACAATTGAGCCCAAAACTTCTGTTGGTGAAAAAATTGTTAAGTGAATTTCACCCCGTTTTACAACTTTTCCTGCCACAATTGTTAAGTGAATCACTGTAGTTTTGTAGTAAAATGATTGTTAAATGAACCTGGTTTCCCAATTTACTTTTATCAGAAGGTCGCAAACGTTGATCACATGATCTCAGGATACTGCAACCATCATAAATATGAATTTTGACCATGTGACCATGGGGATGCTGCAACAGTTTTAAGTATGAAAAACAGTCATGTCATTTTTTTCAGTGCTGTTGTAACTTCAAATGGTCACTAATTGAACTGTTGTAAGTCAAGGACTACCTGTATTTACTTATTCCTTTATAACATATTCATTTATGCCTTAGGTTAATTTAAGGATTTATCTTCACTATAACATGGGGGCATTTTTGCTCAATTTTTTAAAATTTATATATTAATTAGATCATGTTCTTTCTAACTTAAATTTTCATCTTCTTTCAGCAGACAGATTCCAATTTTAACATATCCAGTTATGGAGCAATATGTGGACATTAGAAAAGCACAGAAGTCCCTATTGGTCTTTTGTAAAGCTGAAATGCCGGTTATTAACCATCAGTAAACCAATATAACGCACTTTGTTGGAAAAAAGTTAACAGTTCTGCACCTGACACATGAATGGAAATAGTGTCTTCTATGTTTACATGGACTCAAATATTTGAGACTCGACTCAAATATTTTGTTCTCTATGTCTACAAAAAAAGACTTTTTTCCTAAAC
The DNA here is from genome assembly GCA_032468195.1 of Cerberus rynchops. Classification (NCBI taxonomy): domain Eukaryota; kingdom Metazoa; phylum Chordata; class Lepidosauria; order Squamata; family Homalopsidae; genus Cerberus; species Cerberus rynchops. The sequence goes on from JANHFJ010009749.1 coordinate 126,162, forward strand.
AAAGTGTGATCCTATATCAACAGGTAAAATGTTTGAAGGCAAAAATCTTCCCTTAACTTCTTTATAGCATAGAACTCTATTCAGAAAATTACCTCTACTATAAAGTATTACAATTTATCATATTGCTTTAGAACACATTAAACATTTATACTTATGCTACTTTAATTTATATAAATTACAAAACATAACTGATACAACTATTTTCTCCATATGTCAATTTAATCCATCCTGACATAGCAAATGACATAGAAAACATTATAAACAACATATTTTGCAAAACAATACATTATTCATCTTCAGAAGGCTATTTTAAATGTACGCATTCTGGAGATGACATACATTTTGCAAACATTATCTATTTTAAAGATACAGATATAAATAAAATTATAAACTGATCTTAAAATGTTTTTTTATTTACCTGATTTGTACCGTGGCTCAGTACCCAACACTTCTGATAATACTTGTTCTATCTTCTGCACTAGTGAATCATCTTGAAGACTATCTATAGATTGAATTGTATCATCTGAGGAGTTTACTTGTCCAGATGTGTTTATTTCACCATTGTGCTGATTTCCTAGTTTTCCACTAATCAAGAAAAAAAAATCTCAACATCAGACATATTTCAAGAATATACAGTCAAATGTACCCTATACATTTACTAGTTCAACAATTTACACAAGCTTCTCTTAGACAAAAACTGTATAAATATAAAAAAATATTTTCATAGTGAAATTCACAAGGGAAAAGCGCTCAACAGGTAATAATCACATAAAGCTTAATACAATAAAATAATGAAGTCATAATTTATGTCAGTCAAATGTATAAAACATTACATGTCCTTTGAAGTATATGTTACATATAATAATGTCCAATATCGATGTTTTTAACATATGAGACAAGAATGCATTGTCGGCATTGTACCATACATTTACTCAGAAGACTAAATTAAAAACAGTGGGAGGACATAAATTTCCTTGCAGAAAATAGTATTTACATCTCATATTTTTAATGGAACTTACAATTAAGCATCTACAATAAAGCCTGCATATTCTTGAGCCCAATTCTTTTTTAGTACTACTATAGGTTGTCAATCTTCAGTGCTATTTGTTCTTCTGTTACAACTTGAAACAAAGGCATTGTGTTTTTGCCTATGTATATGTTTTCAGCCATGTGCAGAGCTGATATAAATAAAAGCCTTTTACAAATCAACATTATAGAATGTAAGAAAATTGAGTGATCCTTTCAAGTGCGACTTTGTTGATAATGATACTCCTTTCCAGAATATAATAACCCTTTTTGTAGCTTTATGACAGATGCAATCTGATTTTTACCATAACTTGAGCTCCATTTATTTGTTTCATAAAATTAAATGAATGTTTATAAGAATTATTCTGTATACTGGCAAGCATCTCAATGCATATGTTCAATGGAATTTGAACACAGTTGGGAAACTAAGTCAAAGGCACTGATGCCCTTGAAATATATGAAGATAAAGGTCTACTAACATTAAAAGTAAACAGCATCCATCAGTGTTTTCAAGATGAACTAAATGTTTTTAATGAAAGATACCTCATTTAAAAAGAAAAAAATAACAGCCTATTTTTATTTCCCCTGACATACAATGGTTATAAATTTTAATGGAATGCATACAAAGTTATATTTCACAGGTGCATGGAGTGCATTTTTCTTAAAAAAAGAAACAAAGTTTTAGAGTTAGTAGTCATTCAGCCTATTTCAGTATTTGTTTCTGACTACAGTACTGAAATTCCTTCACAAATATATGCTGAAGAAAGTACACTTGGACCTACAATGACTTCACTCTGCAAGCTCATATTCTTTAGAAGTTTGTATTATTTTTAATGTAACACTTAGGGCAGAAATCTCAATATTCATTCTTTATTCAAGGTGCTGATTTAGGTGGTAAAACTGATTCCAAAACTTAGAACATATTTACATTTAAGCTACTGTCCTCCAAAAAACAGAATTTAAGACAGCAAACTATGGATACAACAACCATTAAAAAGTAAACATTCATTTACTGCTATATAGATGGCATTTCCAATTTGCATCTTTTGTTGCAGTTGCCAAATTATAAAATTTAAAGAGCATGTATAATCTTTATACTAGCTTATTGACATAACTTCTTGCCAAAACTCCCTTGTATTCAGAATACTTTCTTCTGATATGTGATATTTCATTTAGTGCCTCTATAATCAGAATTTGATGTTTTAAACAATTAGCATTGCCAAAGAAATCCCTATTATCCCTCTTTTCCAACAGGTCTACATCAGTATCATATATAACAATAATAATGAATGTACGTAAAAATAAATAAAATAAAAATAAAAGCAAATTTGCTCTAGTGGTTAATGCACCAGGTTAGAAACCAGAAGCCTGAGTTCTAGTCCTGCCTTAGGCATGGAGTGACTTGGTACCCTCACTACTTCTCAACTTGTCTCAAGGACTTGTCCAGTCAGCCATCAGGAGCCAACACTAATTCTATGATAACCAAGTAATATAACAAAAAATAGTTTCATCAACAAAGAGTTATCTATTATAAATTTTGTAAGTAATCCAATAGGTAAAATTAGTTGGATAGATTCTTCGTTGATATTCTTAAGCATGGTATAAGCATCATAACCATTTTTAAAATGCTTAATTTTACTTTCAAATACACATTTTTTTTTAAAAAAAAATCGTCTTTCCAAAGACATTCTTGACCAATTGATTTAAAGCTATGCTTTGAAAGAGTTTGAGTCTACAATTGTCTATGAACAATGAACTGGATTTCTCAGTGTATTTCCATGTAACTCTCGTCCCTTTCTCATTCCCGGGAAAGGATACCAAATAAGCACCTTTCTTGAACGCGTCAACTTTTTAAAACACTCGATGATGTACAGTAAATTTGTTTTATTTTTTATTTTTTTGGCCGGGTATCAGGCAATTAGATAGTCCCAGGGCTTAAAATCCGCTTTCAAGCTCTGAAACCCACTGAATGCTTCCAACGATCCGATTTCGAAATTTCAAATAACGAAGGACTGACATTCTTTGCGACGCCAATCCAACTACCAGGCGGCATATGTCGGCTTCTCTCTTTAAAACCTTCGATCCCGCCCCCCTTCCCGTCTCTGGGAGACTTAATTTCACTCCCACAGTTTCCGTGACTAATTCAGATCGATACCCCGACTAAATCGACCCTCGGCCTGATTCTCGCACAGCTGTGTCCCCCTCGATGCCCCTTCCGGTCTCTCGGCCAACCCCTCCCCCACTCCATCCGCTTCATCCGTTATTCCGCATACACACTGCCCGAATCTACCCGCTTCCAAGCAGTATAAAGCCCATTCATCTCGCGATTTACCTGCCGAATTGCTGCTCCTGGATCTCCCGGAACTTGGTAACGACGAAAGACCGAAAAATTTGCTCGATGTTAGTCGCCATGACAGCCTTGCGCGGCACAAACCCCCTCTCTTCTCTCTCTCCCTCTCTCTCTCTCTCTCTCCTCGAGACGCAGATCCGCCTGCGCTCTACAATGCAACGCCGGAAGAAGATGCAGCTCTTTCCTACCTCTTCCTTTTAAGTTCTGCGTTCTCTGATTGCTTGCTTTGAGGCCGGAGGTGGGGATTGAAGCCGTCTGTGTGTGGACGCTCTGCCCTCGATCTTAGCCATAGAGTCCCGGAGGACCGAGTTTCTCGCAGACATTGCTGTTTTCATTTGCTGCAACCGCTAGTCATTGTTCCGTGGGAAGTAGTATATGCTAGGAAGGGAGAACGTGTAAAAGATTATAACGATAACTTCCTAGTTAAAATTAATTTGGTGATGGTGGAAGTCACTTCGTGGGCTTTAGCTTTAAACCTTGACGGAACTAAACGCCCAAAGGTTCATGCCAGGCGGTGCTCGGGGCTTGGAAGAGCCTAGTTTTACCGTTGACTCGCTGTACACAGCGGCCATATTGCGGCTGCGCTTCACGGCGAGATGACTGCTTATCGCTGGAAGTCGGGAGAGCGGGGCTTCCCCGAGGGAGCTTGTATGGCTGTGAGGGGCCGGGGTGGAGGGGAGGTAGAACGGCTGGTTATATGGCTCGGAAACGGCATACATCGAAGCTCTATTAAACATTACTTCGACAAAGTAGTTTGAAACCGGCCCGGTATGGCTTACCACGGGCCGACATTATATACACATATTCTGAAAAATATCTGCAATACATTTACATAACTGCATAGTTTCTCTGGTCAATCTCTAGTGCGCAGCAATTTGAAGTCAATCGGCAGTAATCCCTAAAGCGCCATTTTAAACGTCCAGCAAAATTATCGACTTTACTCGCACCACAAAATGGTTAGTTTAGCTGAATAAGTATAAGCCGGGGGGGGGGGGGAAACTAGAATTG
>JANHFJ010009757.1:17047-28333 GCA_032468195.1 Cerberus rynchops
GAAAAACAAGAAAGTCCAGTTGCCTCTTGAAAAAGCACCTTTGGGACAACCATGACCTGGATGTCTGAGAATCTCCATAGACATTAATTGGATGTAACAATTTTTCATGAAGTCAGTATATGCATAGATGTGTACAAAAAAAATCTAAATACAGCATATACATTATAGAAAAAAATATTTTTTTTATTTCAGAGGTAAGAGTTTTTAGCATTCTTCTCCCCAAACTACACTAAACCTCTTTCAAATTTAAATAATTTATATATAGTAGACAACAATTATGCATCATTTCAATAGAGCAAGTTGATCAAAATGCTTTGCATCTAAACAGTATGGCTTTATACAATGTATCTCAATCACATAACATTTTTATGAATTATACAATATCCTATATTATACTATATTATAGTAGAGTCATAAAAAGAACTAGCAAGCTCTTTCATTACCTTCTAGCCCCCCTCTCCCCAGTATAGAACATAAGACAATAACATCCATTCAGCAGCTCTGAGACATTCTTCCATTTGCTGTGCTAGAATTATCAATACATTTCCACACCAATTGTAGAACATGTGATGATTTGATACATGTACTTTACTGAGTCATCATTTGTTTAAGTGTACAAAAAAGTTCACCTGTCCAAAGTATGGATAAAATACATTTGCTGTTGCCAGAGAATTTAAATTACCACTCCCAAAATGTAAAATACATTTTACAAACACAAGCCTTCTACATAACCGAATATTTTTTAAAAATGGCACATTGCAAAACTTAAACCTAAATTAAGTGTTTTGCAAATGTAGTATTAAGCCTTTTCTTTTCTAAAAACCAATCTTTTAACTGTTTATCTCTGACTTAAGTTACAGTTAGCAGCCCTTCCAGGTTCTCATACATAAAATTTGGTAAAACATAAAAACCAAGTACCAAAATGTGAGCTCTTGAAATAAATGCTACTCAGCAGAACTTATTCAAGCTTCATTCACTCAACAGAACTTCAAGTTTCAGTCCCAAATAAATTCAAGAAAGAGACATACTTAAGACAACTTAAAAGAAAAATAAATGTTGGATTGAGCTTTTTTGCCAGCAGGAATATTGCCTGAATGGAAATCCTCTCAGAATGTAGTTTTCCACCCTGCACAACACAGCAGCACAACACATTTGCTTTACTGTTTTGGAGAATTCCTCACTCCTGTGCAGATCTGGGGAAGCATAAGTGACTTCAAGGGGATGGAAAATGACATCAACAACCTCCACCAGTAAGATCTGTCTGTGAATAAGGTCTTCTTCCATGGGAGACCGATTCTGGATCTAACACTTTCAGGTCTACATTTACAAGCTTAGATATAAGAGCACAGAAATGTGGCTGGGATCAAACCATTATAAATCAAGAGGCTTGACAATTGGAAGAAGTTTTGCTGTGGGGATTGGGTTTTTTGGTGATCCCCTATACCGAGACTTTGTTCCTGCCATTTTCCTGAGAACATATTTATCAGGTGTACCCACTGAAGCATTTAAGCTTGTGCTTGTTTTCATAACAGTTTTTGGTGCTTCATGGTTAGTTAAGTCCTCAAGGACAGATTTGGAATTATTACTAAATGTTTCTTTGATAGTTTGCTCTGATGAATGTATCAACTGAGGATAGGATTTGGGAAACAGAGCCAACTGATCATGCTTTTCTTTGCATGTCAGTTTAGAAGGTAGTGAATTTATCAGTGAATTGTCCGTAGTTACTGCATAGGAAGACAATGCAGTTTCATAGCTCACTGATTTAGCAAGAGAAGTATAGCCATCACCAGCTTTTTTGTTAGTAATTGACTGTTTATGAGTTTCCAAGAGGGAATTTATTCTCCTTACAGATTGACGGACTGGGGTACGTTGAAATTTAAGTACTGCCTTACTTCTGGTTGCAGAATGTGGTTCATTTAATGAAAGTTTGTTGAACCAATGTATATGATCAGCCACTTTTCCTGAAGGAGAAGATTTAGATTTGTCATATGACTCCATTTGAAGAAACATTTGGTCATTTTTATCTCCACCTTCTGAGAAAGAGATCTCTTTCTTTGAATTACAGTATTTAGATTCCCTTTTTGCACAGATAAATTGCTTATTTGATTCCACTATCTCCTTCTGCACATTATTTAATTGAATAACATGAGATGTAATCAACTGGTCTACTTCTTTTAATTCCTCACTTTGGTTTAAAATATGGATTGCATGATCACTCTTATTATTTTGGACGAGGAGTCCATTAATAGCATTGACCTGATCAATGGTATTCAATTTAGTGACTGATTTTGCAAACTGAGGTTCCTCCTTAACATCTACTTTCTTATCTGTTGTTTTAAAGGAATCTTTCTTTAATTTTAGTTCTGGATTTTTGAATTTTAGTAAATTTGATGCTGAAGACTCTGTTTCATATAAATCATGAAGGTTGCTTCCAGATTCAGAAAATGCTTTCTTAATTCTCAGTAGCATGTGTTCAGTTAAATTATTTTCATCCTCACAAAAAGATGATTTTTGTTTACTGCTATCACATTCACTACTTGCGAACATGGGCGCAGTAGGAATAATTAATGGCTTTCTAGCGGCAGGAACAGTTTCAGAAGAAGAGATTTCTGTTTCAGGACATCCCATGAATGAAATTCTGGTCTCCTGAGAGTCTGTGGTTGCAGGACCAATCCAAGACGTTCTATAGTTTGCTGTAATATGACGACTTGAATTTTGTAGATTTTCTTCTGACTTGCTGAGGTTTTTCAAACCTTAAAAAACAGACACTTTAAAAAAAATCAGCAAAATCAAAATTGTACACAGCAAATGAACATTAATACTGCAATTCCAGATAAAATATATCAGAACTTTTATATCATAGTACCATGTAATATCATTGTTATAACTACATTGGCCAAATAAGGTTACTAAAAATAAAAAGAGCCATTAGTGGACTAGCTTTAAAAGAACATATAAATGTAATAGTCATGTCATTCTGATCTCTTCTTTTTACCTTGGGGATACATTGTATTTCTCCCATGTTAATTCTAGTGCCTTACATGAATTATGTAGAAAGGAACAAAAATCTTAATGGAAAATGAAGCAATCTCCACAAAATCATTCTATATATTTAGAATGTATACAGTGGTACCTCTACTTACGAAATTCATTCATTCCAGAAGCTGTTTCGTAACTCGAAAATTTCGTAAGTAGAGACGCATTTTACCTGATGCCCGGTGCCATCTCCGCAGCCAAGACGGAGCCCGAGAACAAGTACCTGCCCAAGCTGATGGCCTTTCGTATCTTGAAACGTATTTCGTAAGTAGAGACGATATTTTCTCGAAGACACACTTCGTAACTTGAAACTTTTGTAACTAGAGCCTTTCGTACGTAGAGGTACCACTGTATTTAAAACTGAAGTGTCAAATAGGAACATACTAGGAAAATAATTTGTGGTTGTTTTATATCTGAATACATGACCAGAAGTAATCACTTGTATTCTGAAGTGCAAATTTGTATGTATGTCCAATTGTAAATGCATTAATCTCATTTGGAAAAGGGACAGTACACCAATAACATGCTATTGCTTCCAGTATGGAAACACAGTAGGACTACTGTGTATATGAGTATATATTTTTGAGAAACCAGATACAACTAGACTGAGATTGACTCAGCCTACCGTTTAGCCTTATGGAAAAACTACTGACAAAGATCTCAGTTCTGATAGTGACTGTCTTTCTTTCAAAGAACCCACAAGATAACCAAACACTGCAGAAAACTAGCAGCAAAGAGAAAAGGAAATATGGTGGCTATCATAGTGTAAAAATGTATGCTAATCATGAGATACTGCCCAATCAACAATTGTTGGAAGATTGACATGTATCAGGCATGATTAACCTTGAAGTTCTACATGATCTTTTATTATATGGACTTTTATTCTATTTTTCAACCAAGCAGAGCTTATAAAACACAGTTTAGATCAATAATTGACTATAATGACCTACAGCCCTAAAACTCCCTGCATCAGTTATGTTGCTGAAGTCTAAGAATCTGGAAAGTACTTGGTTGCAATAAAAATAGAAATAACACAATACTATTGTTACTGAAAAAGGTTTGCTGTATCAAGGTTTAATTGTATTTACCCTTTTTAATTATAGACTTACCAACACATGGGCTTAACAATGCTGCAGTCTTCATAGTTCCCATTCCATTTTCTTTATCTCGATGACCAGCAAGTCGGTGACCAATGTTTTCAGGTCTGTGACTATCTTCATGTTCCATTGCAGCATTCTTAAAAATAAAAAGTTTGATACAATTTTAATCAAATGCTGTTTCTACATTCTACATTCTCATAAACATAGAGAGCACCTGGGATTTCTAACAGGAAACCATACCATAAGAGAGAATGAACTAGCAGGCATTGGCCATTAAGAAGACGACCACAAGAAAAGAGAAATGAAAGCAAGACTGAAGTACAGTAAATTGGTAAATGGTAAATACTAAAAATTAAGAACAGGTTAAGTTTATATCAGAAAAATAGAAAACATCTTCATGGAGATAATGTCAGTAAGCAATTCTTCAGATTTTTAGATTATTTAGACTACTGCACATCCTATATCACATAACAGATTGAATTACCCTTCGGTCTTTATTACAATAAACCACCAAGAATATTCTGCAAAAGACTGTTACTGGCCTAAGATTATGAAAATGAGCTTCTAAGAAATGGTCAGATCAAACTGCTATTTTCCTCTTCAACTTCTAATCATAACCAGCTGTAATGAATTGTTTTGTGTGTATGTATCTGTGAATATTAATTGCATGGAGTTTATAGAAGTTACTATTTCCATTAAGGAGTGAAACATGGTTTTATATACATATAGTACCTGTCTGTTGCTTCTTCCAAGAATGAACTTTAATCGTAATGACCTGCGTACCACTTCTTTCCGGCTGATTTTAGGCGAAAAACAACCTGTTTTTCCAGATTCAACTCTGAAAGAAAAGAGAGATAAGCTGACTGAATACTGTTATAAATTACTGATGAGAACCAGTTTGGTATAATGGTTAAAGTACTGGCCTACAAACAAGGATATTGTGAGTTCTAATCCCTCTTTGGGCATGAAAGCTGGCTAGATGACTTTAGACTAGTCACTTTTTCTCTCTCTGTCCAATGCATCTCACACTATTATTGCTATGGGGAAAATAGGAGGAAGGAGTATTATATATGAAGGTAGGATAAAAATAAATAAAACTGATATTCTAAAATCAGCAAATTTAAAGGAAAATAACTATTTAAAAATAAGCTGGTTATAAAACAAAAAATAGCAACAAAAATGGGAAAAAGAACATCTACTGAAAGTAACTTGTGGGAGATCCATTCCTAAGTAGATAATAGAACATTAGTGTCAACTATAGAACTGATATTACTTTTTCATATGATAAACAATGAACTTTCAATTAATTCCTGGATATTTTATGTAACTTTCCATTCATAAAACAAATACTAAAACTGAGAAAACGCTAAATATTTCTAAATGTTTATTTTATCATGGATTTTATATTCATTATTTATAAATGTAATAAAGGATAAAAACTTCCTATAGAGGAAAAATGAATATATGAGATACTACAGTAAAATAACATGAGAACCAAGAGATCAAGTAACTTTCAAAAAAACCAAAGGACATAAGATTTCCCTCATTGTATTTAATACTGTTCAGAATATAAAATAATATATTAACACCTTAAAACATAACAAGAAACATATTACATCTTCTGTGCCAGAAGTACCTATTTTAACAAACATACCTTTGTACTTTTTTATTGGCAATCCTTTTGCTCCTTCGACTTCTTACATTAGAGAGAGATTTCTCACAAGTAGCTGAGGTAGATAATGAAGATTGAGATGTATCCAGAGACACAAAAGGACTATCTACAAATGGAGCTATAAGATTTACAAAAATAGCAGCTTATTTTAAAATCATTCTACATAATATAATTTTTAAGCATAAATTAATTTTTTTTCATTAAAATTTCTGCTTTCATATGCCTATGTCTATTTCCCTTTAAAGAAGAACAAAGAAAATTCTGCTTAGTCAAACCAAAAAAATTATCTGGTCCAGAAATCTATTCATTATACAATATTCTAAAAATAACTTCCCCACAGATTTTATTAAAAATATTAATAGCTGTTTTCATTTTTATTATTTCCAATGTAAAAAGAGAATAAACTTCTGAAAAAAATAGAACTGGACCAAATATGGTGTTCATAAAAGAAAGACCATGTTAAAAAAATGGACAGGATATGGCTGGGGATTGCAGAGAAAAAAATCCTGAAAATTGGGCAATGGCTCAGAATGCATGTCACTTTTCTGTTGAAGCTCCATTCTCTTTGTACCACCAAGTTAGTACTTTATCTGTCAATTTACACCCCACTAACAGTCCCAAAATTGTAGTATATTATGGAGTATGTCATCTATGATTATCCTCATGGTCAGTTCAATTATTAATGACGTCTTCAAATACATTTAGGAATTTGTGCCAAAATTAGCATGTTAAGAATTCAAATTAGTCTTCAAAGATTCAAGATTTCAAAATTACTTGAAAATTTTTGTTCTTTTCTAACAATGAAATTCTTTTCCAAAGCTTATAGATGTAGATAGTTCAGTGAAATGTTTACTCAGTGATATACCAAACTCATTTATTTGTAAATTAGTCTTAAAGCATGTGAAATGCTTTGAATGCTATGTAAATACTATTAAGCAATGTGAGAAGTAAAGAAAATGTCATGGTAGTGTTGTTTGTACAGAATATTTCTGCATTGTTGTCTGTAATAAAGATGTGTGCACAGATAGGAATTTGAACACCCAAAGAACATTACTGAATATTTTTACTCTACCTGATCCAGGTGTTAAACTAATGTTAAAAAGGCTATTTGGTAGTATTTCAGGACCCATGCTATGTCCAACAGATCGCCTTTTCTTGCTAGATAAGCGTTGACAGGAATCTGCAGGATATTTACGCTTAAAATTTGGAGTAACCATCACTGGAGTCATTGATGAAAAGACTGTGAACAAAAAAAAATGTGCAGTCAAATATTTAATATGAGAAAATATACAAAAATATAGATTAATAGTATGTGCAGCACAATTGTGAATAGAAATTATTTGTGTCATCCTGCAATTAGCAAGTGAAGAGCAATGAAAAGCAAAAACTGAAATAATTGGGGAGGGGGAGAGAAAACTTACTCCTCACTCTAAAAAAAAAAGGAACGTGTAAAACTGGAACAGTCCACATCTATTCTTTCATATTAAATATTTTAAAATTGGCACCTGTATTCCTTCAAGTATGAACTAAAATTAGGGATGCAAATAATTATGCTCTTTAAGTTTAATTCTGTCCAGTTAAACAAACAAATGAAATGGCTTTCATTTACCGGATATGTATAAGCCAAATCTATAGAGCCATTGTTTTAGATGTCTTCATTTGGATTCCAGTGCTGAACAAAGAGTTAGATTTAGTAGTTTAAAGGGCCTCTTGCGCATATTGTTTACTATGTTTTGTAATGCTTATTTAACTACATTTTTATATTCTTCCTTTCTTCCAAGAGCTCAAGTTGGCCTACATGAGCAACTCCATTTGTTTGCATGAAGGCAACATTGAGAGATATGTTGGGCTGAGAGAGATTGACTGATTGACTGTCATTTGAGTGAGTTTCCATGGCTAAAGGTAGACTTGAATCTGAATCTCCTAATTCAACGTATCAATCACTACATCACATACATACGATTAAGCACTGTATGGTCATATAAAAATATTTTTTTGTTTCTTTCCATACTGTCTGCCATTATTTAAAAAAATTGCAACAATCACCATGTTTATCTTCCCCCCACATATTAGAACAAAGCCATGCAATGTAACACAAAATAAGGATTTATCATTAGCAATATAAGTAAAATGCTTTTGGAGCATTATGCAAACTGAAGTAACAGCTGAAATATCCTTTTAGCTGTTATAGTGGCAAAGTACAAAATGGTACTCAAGCTTTAATATGCAGCAAAATAAGCAGGTCATGTCTTAAGTGTAAAATTCAGATCAATGGAATAGTATAAAGATAAAAACAAGTATTACTGACTTGTTTACATTGTAATCTAGCATATACTATTCCTGTACTGTAATATTGTTAATATGTTCAAGCCTTGCTGACATGAAAGGCTTCATGCAGATGCACTATACCTACCACATTGGTCTCTCTGAGGAGTAGTGGAGGGTGTTCTGTTAGATTTAAGTTTATTCAGAGCTCCACTAACAATATCTGAAATTGAAGATACATCAAGCAATCAACATTTTAATGTTTAGGTTTTTTTTATTTAGCCCTTGATAAACATTTGCATTTTTAAAACTTGAGTTTAAAAAAAAAACAATTGCAGAAGCAATTTATTTATTACCTCCTATGCTCTGCCGTCTCTTTCTCAAGTGTTCAGACGGAGTTTCAATTTCGCTTTCTTGTTCATCATGAAGCACAGGTGTAGAGGCAGAATGATCCATGCCAAGCATGGATGGTATTTTCTCCAGGATGAACTTTGGTATTTGTCCTGAAAAAGGTATAATTAGGTTCCTCAAAAAAAAAATGACTAAACAATACTCTAATAATACTGATCATCACCACCTTACCTATGTCTTCTGCATGATCAATCAATGTCTGCAGAACGCCAGCTTGCAGACGGAGTTTCTTCTCTGTTTGTACAGACATTTTTTCAATTTCACTTGATTGAAAGAGATTTGGAGCAAAAATTACTGCTAGATTACAACTATCCATCTTGTTCTCAGATGATCTATGCAATGAAAAAAAAAACAGAATAGCATTAGATTTCATATTTAAATATAACTAATACTATTTAATATTCATTGTTCAAAATGCTAAATCAGCACTGATATGGAAGAGTTCTTAATTACAAACTAGTTACAACTTTGGTTCTAGTATTTTTACTATAAACTTGATACAAGATTGCTTTCCCAAGCTTGCTGCTATCTTGTGCAGATATGCCCCCTCACCAAAAAACAAAACAAACAAAAAAATCCAAAACACGAAAGTCTATCAAAGGCCTGGATTGCAGCTCTTGGGGGAACTAAATACACTTTGGTGCAAATCTCAAAGTTTAAATTATTTCAACGAGAAATCTTAGAACAAAATATTATGATAATCAGAACATGATTTAGTCATTTATTTATTTTTCTAACTACATGCTCCAAAAGGAATGTTTTTCTTAATGTTTCATTTTTTTAATTGCTTAAAAATAGTTAAACTGTGATATTTTATCAATATGATGTATTTTGAAAAAAATTGCTTACTAAAAATGTCAAAATACATATTTATGTAATACAAGTCTGATTAATTTAGGACAGGGATCAAACTCAAAGCCCGTGAGCCAGATCTTGCCTGCGGGGTGCTTAAATCCAGCCAGCCTGGGAATAGCAAAGGATCAGCCTATGGTGCCTCTCCTGGCGAAAATAGGCAGAAAAACGGTTCAAAAATGCCCCTAAAAAGGGCCCTGCACGTCCCATTTTGGCTGGTAAAGTGCTGCAGGAGGCATCCATCCTGTGTCCCACCCGACTCCCTGCCTCCCCCCATCTCGCAGGCCCACGGAGAATTACAATGCTTCGAACAAATCCAGTTTTATGACACCCCTGATTTAGGACATTAAAAATATTCCAGTTCAAAATCAGCAAATACTCAATCTCCACATCGTTCTTAACTGCTATAGTTCTACTGCAGGCATATAACAGAGGGCAAATCAAAGCCAAAATCTTCATGAAATCTGCAGCTTACCTTAGAGACACTTTTTTGAGAAACTGGAAGAAATATCTGAGAGTTTCAATTATTCCCTCATTTACAAGGCAGGAGATGAACAGTGTAGCAGAATTCCGCTCCTCATTACCTAACTTCTGGGCTTTAATAAGGGCTTCTTGCAGGTGATATGGAAGGATTGGCTCAGGCAATTCTCTGAAGAACTGCTTCAGAAGTCCCGCAACATCGCATGGTAGTGCACTGGATAGGCAATTTTCACCTTTATCCAGTTTATTCTAATAATGGTAAGAAAATAAATATTGTCAATGGAGAAAACTGCATACTTTGAGAAATGGCAATGGAGCTAATAAGCTCAAATCTACTGAGTAATTCAATTTACACATAGACAGCATATTTTGTTTCTGGTATAAAATTGTGGAAAGAGCATGCAGCAACATTAAACACATCAGTGTCAACACATCAACATTGTTAAAAATAAAACAGAATGAGGAAGTGCTGTACCTTTAAAGTTTTTAAACGAACAACTGATCCAGATTTTCTAAAGAGTCCCTCTATTTGAATATGTTCTTCCAAGTATTGACAAGCCTCAACTAAAAAGCTGATGAGAGAGAGAAAAGAACACTTGAATTTAGCTTTTGCAATCCTGGTCTTAATTTGCCTATATTCAGATTGATAAGTATTACAGTTAATAGGATGAGATATATAAAATATTCACTGTTTAATTCTGGATGAAGTGCAACTACCTTTATTATGTCACTAGCAGCTTTGCAAAAATAATAATATATAGTTACTTTTACCCTGAATATCTACTGTTCTTTCTCACCCTTTCCATTATTGCACTGTAATGCTAGAAAAAACTGTCACTCCATTAAGACAAGAAGTCATTATGTCTCCTGCTTATTGCATTACAGAGCTGATTATTAACTGTTACATTTTTGCCAAAACCTAAACCTAATTTAAATATTACCTAACATAAATTTGGCATATTTGTGAAGTTATAGTCATATAGTTATATAATAGTTATATAATTTATATAATATAGTCAAATTGTAACTTACCAAGGTATATTTCCATACTCACATACAACTTGAGGTAATTCATGAAGAGGTATTCCAAATACTTTCCCCTGAAAAATCATTTAATAATGGTATCATTTAATAATGATATCATTTAATAATGTAGAAAAATATGTTTCACTAACAAAATAAGGAACTAAAATCTAAAGAGTCTTCTGGTATAAATTCATTTACATCTTTTTAAATATAGATATATTAGCAAACAAAAAAGCAGTTACAGTTTGCAAGTCACTTATTCTAGATTAGCCGCTAATCTTTCCAAAATCACTCCAACAAAATGATTCCAGAAGCCTATGGCAAGGCCTAAAAACAATAACAGATTATAAAAAACCATCAACATCTAATAAGATGATTGTAGACACGTCCCTAGCAGACAAGCTGAACATCTTCTACGCCCGCTTTGAGAATGCAGCCAACGAA
>JANHFJ010009757.1:158527-168749 GCA_032468195.1 Cerberus rynchops
GGGAGGTGGTATACAAGTTAAATAAATAAATAAATAAATAAATAAATAAATAAATAAATAAATAAATAAATAAATAAGAAGGATGAATTTTCAAAACTCTTGTTATTATTCAGCCTGCAATGCCAATCCATGGGGAATATGTGGTCCAGAACACAGGAATATAAGATGCTATAAACTTTTCTAAGCAAATAGTCTGCTTAGACTGTGTGTGTGTGTTCTATGCAGTCTACTTGTAAAATAAATCTTAATTTTCAGGCAGATATAAAGTAGGTATGACTAATGTAATAATTTATTAGAATTCATTCATGTACAGCATTAATTGCAGTGAAGAATACGTTTAGTAAAACCTAGAAATACAACATATCCCTGACAGACTATCAAATACACATTAATATAAGGTATTTTATGAGGGAGTTGAACATTAATTTTGCAGGAAAGCTAAGTCATTCTCTTAATATGAAACATAAACTATAACTTCCTTGGTTCCATGTTTTCTCTGCTGTCATATTCTGACAACTGAAATTGTATTCAGGGTTAGCCTTAGGTATTATTAAAACACCGTACTCAATCCACCAAGCAAGACACCATTCATTTTGATCAGTTCTTGCAAATATTTGTTATAATACATTGCACTGTTAATAATTTCCATTATAACATTAGGCCATTTGCAGGTAAGCTCATGGGAGAGAATCAACTCCAGAATGTGAAAAATAGGTTGCAACAGTGCACTGAAATCCTTGGAAAGAGGAAAAAATTATAGGACCGTGGCTTACAACAAATGCCAGTTTGATGTACAATAAGCAGAATTTTAAACCTATAGCTATAGATCATTAAATCAATCCACCACATGCAGAGAAAATGGCACTCTTGTTCTGCTGCAAAGGTATGTTTAATGCACCTTTTTGTATATAAATCACTTGCTTTTCTCTGAAACCATTCCAAGCATTTGCTTCGTCACCTTATAAAAAGAGCAGTTTAACAGAGAGCAGTGAAACCTTGGCTACCTCCTCCCTACAAATAAGATGACTAAATCAATGATGTGCTAATTTAAGTAATTACTATGGCAACTGTTTATATGACACATACTATTTGTTAGAGCCTCAAAAGAGCCAGAATCCTCTTACAAAGCAGAAATTCTATTACAGAATTTGAGAAAGTACTGCTTTATCTTTATGCTATAGAAGTGTTCAAGAATGCAACTCTGGGCAACATCATGGATATACTGTACCCATAATTTTCTTGATATTACTACAAATGTCATTTGCCATTGCCATATTCCAGCATGCTTTTTCAGCTTCTCTAGCGATCTAAACTTTTGGATTCCTGTGGTCCCCCATCCAAATAGTAACCAAATTCAACCTTTCTTCATTTCCATGTCCAAGGTCAGGGAAATGTTACGGTCTGGTGAAATACTACTATGTTGACTTTTGATAACCACAAAGACAAATCTTTTCTAGGATGATCTGTCCCCAACTTTGTCCATCAAGTCTTTCACCCTTTGCTGCTAAAGTTGATCCAGTGCTTGTTCAGCTATTGTTTTCTTTCCTTCTATCTTTCCCAACATTCTAGGGAGAACTGGGTCTCCACACAATATGTCCAAAATATGAAATCTGAACATGGTCAGAGTTAGAATTAATTCTAATGAAAGACTCTTTGTGTTCTGAACCAATGTCTGGTCAAAATGATGAATAGATGCGGTCCAATTAACTGAGACTGAATAAGAAAACTTGTGAGTGGATAGTTTTCTGGTGCAAGACATCTATAAGACATTAGGGATTGCACTCCCTCAAAATTGCCTGTACATAGTTTTAGGGTATTTCTAAGAATCCTTCCTATCATTGGAGGCCAAAATGGTCTTGGTGTTGAGGAATACCTGCTACAACTTTCAGCTGATGTGCTAATAAGGCAGCAACTTACTATTTTCACATACCAGTAAGCTAATATTTAGAAGATGCATTTTTTTGAGTCTACTGTGAACTTTATTTGGAAACCACAGATGGTACAGAATATGGTAACCTAATTGTTGAGTGGTATATCTAGCTGTGTAAATGTTTAGCTCTGAAGCAATTGCATTGGCTGCTAATTAGATGAATTATAGTGGAACCTCCAGTCACAACTGTAATTCATTCCAGAACTCCGATCGGCACCCGATTTGGTCGTGACCAGAAGCAAAACTGACTGAGCATGCATGTACAAAAAAAAAAATGGCACGGAAGGGGAAATTGGCCGCACCATGTTGGATCACCACCCAAGAATTTGTTCATGACCAGATGCAAACAGTTTGTGAAATTTTTGGTTGGCACCTGATTTGGTCATAGTCAGAAGCATTTGTGACCAGAAGTTCCACTGTATTTGTGAAAATGATAAAGGCAGGATATAAACAAATGAATACATTTAAAAATACTAAGCCAGGTACAAGGTGTTTCTGTTTTAAGTTCATGCAATTGGTTTTGTATATACAAACCAATTGCCTGAACTTAAAAAGCAGAACCCATCTAATGGCTATTTTTTATGGTATATGTAGTCCATAGTGCTCTCTGAGGTTGCTTGCTTATACTTGTTTCATTGCCAAACTAGAAGTTGTAGCAAAGTGATAGGATTTCTCTTTGAGCATTACTTACAGAGTGCTTTCTCTCCTAAAATTCACAAAACACAAATATATTTGTTATAAATATGAATTATTTTGTCTTTATCATGCTTTTGATTCCTTTTCATTATGAGTGTTTATGTTTTGTGTTGTATATTATTATTTATTTTTATGAGAATTTTATATGTTTAAATGGTTCCAAAATGTTTTACATAAGAATACTATGTAATATAATAATGATAATAGCAGAAATGGTGGAGAAAAGTGTGAGGAAGATCAAGAATTGGTCAGCAACAGTGAAGATTAATTGCATGGTTTTTGGTTGAAACATCTGGTCTGCATCCACTCATTGCAAGCAGTTTAATAACATATTGCAAGGAAGTGAAATTAAAGATTGGTTAACATCTGGCAAAACCTACCTGATAATAAAAAATCCAACAAAAGAGGCAACACCAGGAAACTACAGGCCAATTACCTGCTAACCAATAACTTTCAAATTGCTAATTGTGGTAGCTGATGCTATCCAATAGCATCTTATTAAAAACAAGCTCTTTCTACTTGAGTGGAAAGGAAACTGCCCAAACAGCAAAGGCATAAAAGATTATCTCCTAATTGATGAGATAATTTTTGAAAACTGCAAAAGAATTGTTGGACAATGGTGATAGACTGATAGAAATTAATATCAAGAAAGGATTAGTAGCTCACCACTACTGTTTGTCATTGCACTGATTCCTCTGCCAACAATACTGAACAAATCAGGCAATGATTGTCGAACATCAAATACATCTGCCAGATTATCTCACCTCTTATACATGGGCAATCTGATGTTGTATGGAAAAATACTGTCTGAAATAGAATCGCTGCTGAATACTGTCTGCATAAATAGTGAAGGTATTGCCATGGAGATTGGACCATGATCTTTAACACCTTCCTGTCACTGCCATGTAAAAACTGAGCTTCTGACTATTGTCCATGAATTGTTAGATGCAGTTATGTATGAGTTGGGGATATGATTGGAAAATTCTTATCTATCTTTCTTTTTCACTATGTCTGCCATTACAAAAAAAGGTCATCTATGTGATATAGAACAAGTTGCCTGCAGATACTACAGTTTTGTTCTTGTCAGTTGTCAACCCAACACACTGGTCTGTTTGGACATGCAGGCTGTTTTCTCACAGTCAAGATTTTTAACTAGTTTTCTGAATAAGCCATAATAGTTTATTCATACATATACATAATTCTAAACTAAAACCAAAGCACATAATGGCTTACTACTGTTGCTAACTTTTTCTTAGAAGCTAAACACTCAAGGTAGGTAAAGAATGGTATATTTTTGAGAGGTAAGTTTCTCAATACAGGAAATATTCTTGAAATAACGAATCTTAAATATTATTACATGAACAGAACTGAAATTGAAATTTCCATCTCATGAAATTAAAAATTCCCAATATTTCACGTATCATTTTTAAAATAAAAAGTATATTGATTCATCAAGACTTAAACCAAAAATACCGCTTCAGAGTGACCAGGATGGACAGGATTAGGAATGAGCACATCAGAGGGACAGCTCAGGTCCGCTGTTTTGGGGACAAGGTCAGAGAGGCCAGATTGAGATGGTTTGGACATGTGCAGAGGAGGCAGAGTGGTTATATTGGTAGAAGGATGTTGGAGATAGAGCTGCCAGGCAAGAAGTCAAGAGGAAGGCCAAAGAGGAGATATATGGATGTGCTAAAAGAAGACATGAAGGTGATTGGGGTGAGAGTGGAGGATGCCGAGGATAGAGTTGGGTGGAGGCAGTTAATTCGCTGTGGCAACCCCTAATGGGAACAGCTGAAAGAAGAAGATTCTAATTACTGAGGCCACTACCATACTTTCAGCCCTTACAACTCACACCTCTGAAAGTTTTCATTTAAATAAGGATTTCATCCAGGAGTTTTTCCTCAAAATGCTCTTGCTACGTTTTTATTATGGTTTGGTTTGGGAGACAAAATAGGAAAATGAACCTGTCCAGAAACTGCCCAAGTTGCCATTTCCTAATGGCAGCTTAACTAGATGCAAAAGATTGTTTCTAAATTCACCAGGAGAAATTACTGACTGCATTCTATATCAGCAACCCACGCAAGCTGACTAATGGAGTTATATTTGTCTCATAAGATATGTTGCCTGTGGAATATAATGGCTGCAAAATGAAGCATGAAAGGCAAAACTTGTCAGTGAAAAAATAAAAATCCGTTTAGCACCTCACTGTCTATCCTGACAAGCTGTTTCATCCAGAAAGTTCTATCTAGATCTATTGTAATAAACTCTAGAATTAATTAAATGTTATTAAAGAGGACAATCTATAGAAAAACAAGCAAATAAAAAATGTTTAAATTTTGTTCACATTTCAAACATCATGGTATATGAAGATTTAAACATATATTTACATATAACTTTGTCCTTACAATGCATTAATGCTGACAAAAGCTTCCCTTTTAAGTATTTTTAAAGAGTTCTAATACCAGATCCTAAAATGAAAGCATCTGTCCTAATCCTAAAGCAGTTTTGGATTTTAAAACAAATGTTATGTAATCCTAAATATACTTACAAGTGAATAAGTCCTACCAAATACAGATTTTGATTTAGTTCAACATAACTAAGTTTGCACTACAAAATATTTTTAAAAAATCAATAAATATATACATATAAGATATACATTTTTTAAAAAAAAATAGAACAACCAGACTATTTGAAGCAAAGCTGCATAAAGACCCACAAGCAATATGAGAAGTGTGGATCAATTCACTTTCAAAGGAAAAGAAGCAGCACTTTTGACAATCACAATAGTCCATACAAATTCTCTCTTTCTGCATTACATTGCCCGTAGCATAACAGAAAAAAAGTAAAATTCAGCTTCAGGGGAAAAAAAACCTTTGAGAGCATTTCAACTGCATGTAAAGTCTTCTATATTGGAGCAATGTGAGAATAAGATTAATGGTTTCCAGTGATTAATGGTTACAACAGTGATGTTGTAAAATCACTACCCTCAAAGTGTATAACCTTGCCCCACTGCCCACATATCTGTGGCAAGTGGCTTGTTCAGGAGCTGCCCACAAAGAAGCCCAATGGCAAGCTTTGCCAGAAAGCAAAGCCAAGGGAGTTTTGACAAATCTTGGGATTCCTAACTGAAACTGAATCTAGATCAGGGCCCGAGTCCCAACACTTTTGGGAAGTCAGCTGACAATCTTAAGACGGTACTCAGGTATGGTAGACTAAAAGTCTCCAGCTAACTCCACATCAAAGATTTCCTTTAAAAAGTTTCCCCACTGAAGCAACCACTAGACTACAGTTCTCCATCACAGAATCTTTTGCTAGTTCTTACAGCCAAAAGTATATTCAGATAGAATTCATTTATAGATACTGTTCCCTAGTAGGGCTTTTTTAGCCCGACATCTGGAGCAATGGCAACTTTCTTACTGAATAACGCTAAACCAACTACAGTGTTTAATATGAACAGGAGGGTTGACTGAATTGCTTCAACAGTCCCTTATAATGCTAGGCTTTCATTTGTATAGAAATTGCCATGCTCAGGAACACATAGCAAAGAGCATATTTAACCCAGTTCAGTTTGTGTTCATAAATAGGAGTTTAATACCTGCGAGTGTTACAAAATATTAAGCAATGGGTTTGTGTATCAGCTACACACATTTAACAGATGAACTGTTAAATGCATGTAGCTGAAGAAACTGACTTGTTCTAGATCAGGTCCTACCTCAGGACTGTTTCCACTGGCTGGATATGGATACTAAGTACTTCAGAAACAGTCTTTTCCTGTCATGCTCAAAGACTCTGATGAGTGAACTGGGCCATATCCCTTGGTAGCTTTTTCAATCCTTCACTTATTTTTATTTGTTCTTGCCAAGATGTCCATGAACTCCAAAATATGATAGAGTTTCACAACAGATGGTTGACTGGATACTTTGAAACTCAACCATACACCTTCCATTAACCAAGTCGGCAGATAAACCACACAAGCCAGGTAGACTTATCTGCTATGATCCGTACTCTACTTAAGTAATTCATGGAAATAAGGTCTATAAGTGCTTCTTGAAATGGAAGATTCTTTCTTATCAGTTACTTCTTAGAATACAAAGTTAGATATACTTCTATTATTGCACCTTTGAATAAAAATTGTTCAAAGAAGGGCATCAGATTTCTGATTATGGAGAGAGAAGTGCAGTTAGATTCATTTTTTTCTAAACTGATTTAGGAGGCTTTTCAGTGTTTCTTTACCTTTCCCATGTACCTGTGGTTGCTCACACTTTTTTGCCATTATCTTATGGTCTCCTATATCGGCTTTGTTTCCAAAATATAGTTAGTTAGTTAGTTATACACACACAAACACACACACATACATAAATCAAAATATATTTTACATTTATGACTGATTTTTTCTACTGTCATCTTGGGCGTATTGATGGGGTATGGGATATTTCTTCTTCATTTCTTTCAAATCTCCTCTTCCGGGAAGGACAAAAGATGTAAATGGGATACTATTTTCTTTGAGAAGAAAATATTTTCTTTGAGACGATAGAGTTTTGAAGTGGTTTCTGTCAAGGAGTGGAGAAAAGGTTCTTCTGAGTTCTGTCCTCTAGGTAAAATCTATTTTTTGGCATATAAATATGGTGACCGATTCTCATTTTAATAGGTGTTATAAATGTCAAGACACAAAGGACACAAGATTAAGCTGATCAAATATGAGAACAAACAAGACCAATGGATTCATATATCCAGAGCTGCCTTCTGAATCAGGAAAGTAAACAAGCTAAACAAAAACACCACCCCAATTTTCTTTCCACATTCACCATGTGTGCTTCTCCTGCAATGATAAGAAACTAAGCACTTCATATTTCTCAGTAAGGATTTCTTACTTTAATTTGTGAATAGGACCTGCTGTCATGGAAGATTTCTGAATGCGTGATTCAAAAGCACATATAATTGTGCAATTTGAGGTAAGAAAAGGCAATTATGAATAATGCAAGGTAGTTGTTGGTAATTATTATGTATTATTCAGTTTTAGAGCAAAGATTATTGCATATTAATCCTGAACATTTTTACTTTGATTTTGATCCCAACAATTATAATGTAATTTCTTTTCAACTACATGTTTAAAATTACAGCCTGATACTTTTTTAATGATAGGAAGGAATTGTGTCTTTTCACCATATATGTCACGTTACATTCTCCATTCTCAAAATTAATTTAGCCTTTACTAATCTGAAAATGAAGTTGACTTCCAGCTTGCCACAATATATTTGTATCATACAAATAGATAACACTGAAGTCCAGAAGTGCTAATCTTACTACATAAACTATCCCTAATGAAGAAAGATAAACTACAGAAATCTTACTAAGGTTTGACACAGTATACAAAATGTACTTTTACTAAACAGCATTTATAAGTTCTTATCATTATAAATAGAAGGAAGTAGAATATATTCAGTTTCTTTTCTAAAGCCTGTCTAATGCAACATCCTTACTACCAATCTGAACACAAACAGTATCTCTGCCTTCAATATAGACAATATTTCTTCGGTTATTGTAACCAGGATGTTAATTGTACCAATTTACAAACATAGTATTCGTTATAACACCGCACAATATTGTTGGATCAAGGGAAATGGGATTTAAAAAACTAATTTTACTTCATTTTAACTGGATTTTTATACCCAGTTTCTAGCTTTTATAGTTTTCAAAAAAATAATTTAAAAATATTATGGTCTATTTCTATGGAAGAAAACTTAGGATCAAAATACTTAAGCCAAACCCAACTACATCACACCATGCAAGGGAAAAATAACATTTACTACTCTGCACATGTATGTTAAAATACATGGCCACTCATAATAGTCATACTTTTCTTGAATGAATAAAAGTATGTTGCACAACTCTTTTTGTCACTTAAAAAGTCTTTTTTGAAATGTAACTTCGTTCTTAAGAAAGGAACATTAGCCATACAAATGTTGTTTGTATTTCTGTGCTGTCTTATGACCAGATTTGATATATTAACATGAAGACTGTAAAGCAAATAGAAAATGTCAGCCATAGAAAGGCCCTGAAGTAGCATGAAAGTGGAAAGGATGCAAATCCCCATTTTGCAGTTGCTTGACCTTACCTACTCTTCGTAATATGCATGTCACAGTTGAACGTATGTGTTGGAAGGGGTCAGAAAACAGCATGTTCCTTTCTAAAGGCATCCTTCAGTTTTAAAAATGAAAGAAGCACAGAAAGGAAGCAAAAGATTCTTTTCTACCTATATGAGTGCTATGGTTTTTTATGGCTTGGAAAATGCATAACTCAAACTTAAAAAAATTAATCCCCCTCTTCTCTCAGTAACCTAAGCTATCCTGGCAACAGTTCCCACCAACCCCGCCAGATCTGAAACTTCTCTCCTCCTTCCATGAAAAACATATAGACACAATGTACTCTTTTTGCCCTAGCCCTGATTTTATTTTATCTTCATTATTCATGTAGATGAGACATAAACTATGTGTTGAAAATTGAGGGACTCAGAGTAGCACAAAGAATATTTTAGTGGAAGAAGTGACTAGCTCCAAGAAAAGTTAGCCCATTATTGACCAATGCTTAAAAGCTGTGTAGAAACTTTATGCAGTGTACAATTTTTATAATTTAAAACCAGATTTCATCACTATTTCCCAAATAAAATTATAGTGAAATTTAGATCCCTCCCTGAGATTGGTTCTTATGTGATTTGTTTGCATCCTGCATACAGATATGGCCTGAAAAATCAAAGGTACTTATCAAATACTACTCCAGCTTATATAACTGGGTTTTATCTTAAGTCCTCATTTCAGATTCATTACTAATATGCAAGATTAGACAAAAGACCAGAGAATTATATAAGAGTCATTAACAAGATTAATACAAAAATAAGAATGACTTCTTTTTCATGGAAATTGAACTGAATTAGGACTTTCTCAATTAACTTTTATACAGCAGGGATGAATATATCTATCAAATGTAAAAGCAACATAGACATATTTAAACAATATTTTTCTTCTAATAAGTGTAGCATGTCAGAATCTTTTCCATAAGTAACATAAAAAATATTTAAAACAGGGCATGTTCAACTCATGGTCCATGGGCTGCATATGGATTTTGATAGCTAATGCAACCCCACAAGATTGTAAACTTTTAACATTATATGTCTTTATATACATTAACTATAAAATCTATTATATATGCAACCCAAGACATTTTTTATTCATTCAATGAGGCCTTCGCAAGCCGAAAGGCTGGACAACCATGTTGTAGAAAAAAACATACATCTGAACATATGCAACAAAACACAGATCTTTCAGCACCAATATCAAGAATTGTATTTAATTTAATTAATAGAGACCCTCAGTTCCATCCAGCCTCTTCTGACTTTGTTTTACTGCTATTCCATTTATAGTGGTTATACTGTTGGACGGTCCCTCTATTGTTGCATTTGACTGCTTTAAAAATAAACCACACTGAGGGTCTCTAAAAAGCCAAAATACAGACCTTTTTCTATCCTGAGACTATCTGTATTTGTAAATCCTGATACTGAAACTATGTAAGATATCTAGCTGGTATCTTCTAATTTATTGG
>JANHFJ010009757.1:200038-213773 GCA_032468195.1 Cerberus rynchops
GATCCGACGGACCTGATAGAAAGCCCCCCTGGCGACGGCTGCGATATGCTCCTCCAACGACAGCTTATGACTTATTGTGAATTTCCAGTGGCTGTACTCATACTCCACAATCACATTATTGCATTTTGGGCACTTGGCAATCAGTTCTCCTTTATGGCAAAGCATAACATTCCAAGGTCACCTGAGAAAATAGATGGCATACAAATAGTTGTATAAACAAATAAACCTAGAACCAAATTATCCTCTCTGCTGCTCCCATCATCCCCTCTGTTTAATATACTGGTTTTTACATGTTTTTGCTAGTGCCATACTATATAGTAGCCAGGATAGATATATGAACCATGACATGGTTTAACACTTTATGAAATACTGGATGGGTTCTCACAGACAAAATAAAACCAACACTTTGCTATAATTTCCACTGCAAATGTAAAGCCTGAGTTTCAGTCAGTTTAAAACTGTGTTTCTTCTGAGCAAAGAGGCTATATAAGGCATTTGACACTCTATGTGTTTACTTAGAACTAATTCTCACTGAGATCACTGAGAACTTTGAAATAGAGAAGATTATGCTATAACATATTCCTTATGGAAAATCTTCCACTCAACTCCATTTAAAATGAAAGGGTTCCCTAATTGTGGGCTTGGTGTGGCAGATCATTTTAAATATAGGCCTTGTCCCCATTCTTAGTTAAACTGACTTCATTCTAAGCAGGTCATCAGAAGTTTAGCAATAAAGAAACTTTCTGTGGAACCTGCTCAATTATGAACTAATATTCTAGTTAGGATGACCTTATGTTCATTTTATTTGTTTTTTAAAAAGATATGGTGGGTTCTTAGGTATACCTCAAATATAAACATTGGAAAGAAAATAATAGTAAAGAAAATAAATGCCTAAATCCAAGGGATGTAATTCTATGACAGTTGTCTGAGAACAATATTGTATCATGCTTGTTCATGAGTTGATCCCGGATGATTTTATGTAACTCTCTTGGTAAGGGCCACTGTACCAGAGTAGTGTGGTGGCACTGTACAAAGCTATTGTTACACACAATTCCAAGAGAACTGATGGAGAAGAATGATACAGCATGTAAAAAATAATTTTCATATAGCACTGGAATAAGAAGCCCAGTAAACTTCACCTCTTTTTTATATGATTCAAAAACAAAAGACCTTTAATGCACCTGATTCATTAGTTATAATGGTGACAGAAATACTTTTTTGTGTGCTTTCTTTAAAGTATTCTAATTAACTTTGTATCACTGACTCCATCTTTTTTCAAATGGATTTTAGAGCTCATGAATTCATTTACCCAAACATGTTAGGCCATTATAAAGTTTTACTGATTGCTGCTTTTATGTTTGTTTGCTTATTTATTTATTTAATTTATTGTTTCTTGCTTCTAAACGCCTATAGATAATTCAAAATATACTGTAACAATCTGGAAAAAATGGCCACCTGACAAATACTAAAACACCCCACCCATAAGTAACATTGAGCAAAGAGGCCTACAAACCACCCTATCCCAAGGCCTGAAAGGACAGCCAGCTCTTTATAGCTCTTTAGAGCACCAAGATATGGAAGCAATCCAAATCTCGGGGAAATCACACTCCAGAGGACAGAAAATGCGACTCAGAATGCCTATTTTCTGGTTGCTCATAGGTGGTATGATTTAATTGGAATAACCATATCAATTCTCTCTATAAATCAGCAAATCAGACATCATCGAAGATTTATTTATTTTATTTGTCAAACATGTACAAGATACAAATATAGGTATGAACATGAACCCAAACAAAGGAAGTAAATACAAATAAATGGAGACAGTAAGACAGGGATGGTAGGCACTCTGTGTGCTTATGCATGCCCCTTTATGGACCTCTTAGGAAAGGGGTGAGGTCCACAGAAGACAGGTTGAAGCTGTGAGGGTTTGAGTATGTGACAACAGAGTTGGGTAGAGTATTCTAGGCATTGACCACTCTATTGCTGAAGTCATATTTTCTGCAATTGAGTTTGCAGCGGTTTACCTTGAGTTTGTAATCATTGTTTGCCCAGGTATTATTGTGGTTGAAGCTGAAGTAGTCGTTGACAGGTAAGATGTTGTAGCAGACAATTCTGTATACTGTGCTTACATCAGGCCGCAGGCAGCGCAGTTCCAGATAGTTAATAACTTCCAGTAACCAGGCTCTTTGCTATCTAGAGCTTTGTAAGTTAAAACCAGCAACTTGTATCGCACCCTAAGGCAAATTAGCAGCTGCCCCAGCAGGGCTATCACATGTGCATATCAAGGACTAGTTACTAGTGCAATTTGGATTAGTGAAAGCTTCCACGTGGTATTCAAGGGCATGTTATTGTTATTGATTTATTGAACGTTATAACACAGCAGTAGGCAATGTTTTTCAGATCAGGGGAATTTCTGCTCGGCTTTGCCCTTCACAAGTGAATGAAACCAAACGCTCCTCCCCATATAACAATATTTACAAGTAATATTTTAATTTTTGGTACTAACAAGGTAGGCTTGGCAAAATAAAAGGAGGCAGGGAATTTAGGTAGGAAGGACTGCATGATATATGGAGCAAAAATGAAGGACAAATCATGTCAGATCACAAACAGATTATAAGGATTTGTAGAAGAGCATCATACCATCAGAAGAGATGCTTTTGAGTGCTTTGAAATGTAACAAGGAAAATCCTGAGAAAAATTAGGTATTTTCACAAACAAGAGGTTCAGTTACCTTGCTTTTAGTGGATTCTGTTTTGAAAGAAAAATTATTAATACACAGCAGTGTTGTAGGCATTTTATAGATTTACTGTGGATCTCTTTTCTTAGAGTGGATAGAATTTGTCATTCAATAACTTTGTAGAACTGCTACTACTTCTTTTAAAAGAAACTGCTCCTTAAACTTCCTCTCTGGTTCTTTTTTCAGTCTGACATTCTAGTTGATTGAATGATAAATCTCCCAAAAGAGGAAGCCTGGCTGAAGTATCCATGTGACTCAAAGGCTGTTGCTAAGCTGGAAATGGAATTATGTCTTTTGGACCACAGGTTTGGTTTTTTTTACAAAAAAAAAAAAAAACCCTGGACAATTCATTTCAAAATAGCTCATGCAGGGCTCAACATCTTGACATGCATGCACAAATACAGCAGGAACTGATCACACAAAGGCTTCTTCCCACACAGAATGGGAATCAGCTGATTTTGCAATATCCTGCCCACTTCCTCTCATTCATGGATCTGAATATAGAAAGCTAAAGTAGGATGTGAGAAGGAACAAGCTGCATATGGCCCCTTGTGGGAGTTGTATCATCATGTATCTCTCATAAATACCATGAGGAATCAGTAAGCCTGTTTGGAAAGACTCATATTACCCTCAAATAATATAAAAAAAATAACTATGTTAGGAATTGTATTAGCTAAGAACTAAACACAAAGTCCCAGCAGAAGGATTATATTTTCAGGCTATCTTGCAAAAAAGTAGCAGAAACTGAATTTTAGTACTGAAGTAATCTTAATATTTTTTTACATCCACCCCAGAATAAATCTTCCTAAGATATCACATCATTGTCATCATCATCATCAATCAATTTTGGGGAAAAACACCTCAAACACACATATATACTAACCTTATCCAGGTTCTGTTTTTAAATTTTGCTTTCAATAAACACATTTTATAAAATTTAAACCAGGAGAAGAATCAGATTCATAGCTAGGTAGACGTAGGTAGATATTGTGATATCACATTATCATAGCATCATTTCAGAAATAATACCCAGTAATAATTTTCACATTTGGCATCATTTCATTTGCCTCTTATCCCTGCCAATAGCCATGTAACTTTTCTCTGAACACTGTGTGAAGGGTTTAGCCTTTCCATCCACTGATGTTTGTGTTTGTAGTACAGGAGACTGAATCACATGGAGGTCTTAAAATGTACTGCTGTACGTTAAATGATTGACTATCTGAAAATGTTGATGCAGTAGGCTCAGAAGGTAGAAAAAGTAAAAGATGAGCAAATACTATGTAAGGGACAACAACTATTGTTTTCAATATACTAACAATCTGAAATTGTTTGTAATAATGAATTAATCAGAAGAATCTAGTATGGTGGTAGGATCATAAGCATAGTTCAACTAAAATGGTGACTTAGGCCCTTCCCCATGCCTCAGTTAAAGACTGAGAGACTAATTCTCTGTTGCTATGAAGTTGCTATGCTAGGAGGAACATGGAGGATAGTGCCCTAGCATCAATAGGGTGAGGACAAATAGTACTAGTTCAAAATTCAAAGTTTTTTTCCATTTTTCTCTCCTCTTGATAGATAATGATAATTTTCCTGAATTAAATGCAGAAGTTCAGCTTTGTACATTCTTGTTTGAATACACCCGTGCAGATTACATCTTCAAAACCAATGTCCTGAAGGCTAACTATTCCGAGTCCCATATCGTTCCAACATCTAAATGGGATTTTCAGAAGGGCAAAATTTCATTTAATATATAGATCAATAAATCTTGGAAAACAATATAAGGAAAAAGAATTTGTAAAATTTATAAAGGGCTTCGTTATTATTTCTGAAAAGAAACAGTAATCTGATTTTGTTTAAAACTAGAGCTTCCTTACATCTACAAAATAATGATTATTGTTTCATGTCCTCCACAATTGCTGTGAGATATGTGACTTCCTTTATCTTAATGTTTTATGAAACTCATCCATGACCTTTGACAAACTAGGATAGTTGCTGGTTAATGGCCAAATGTAAGGATGAATATGTCTATGGAAGTATTATAAAGACAGATCACACTTCAAAGTCAGTAAAATATATTCAAGATAAGCAGGCAAACTAAATACTAAGAGCATGGTTCTGGAATTAGAACTTGATTAATACTTGAGTCAGCCAGAAATATGTTTTAGAAACATTTAATTTTTTGCCTTCTAAAGGGAACTGAACTTTAAAATGAAAACCAGTGAAACATAGTTAATCATCCATCAGGTTGTTTAATCAGTTTGAGAACTAGGTATTAGAAACAAGCAGTTAAGGGCACAGAGTGAATTTGACAGCTCAACTATTATTCATTTTATTGCTTTTTATTTTTATGTATTGTTTATCTTACATTACAATAAAATAGAGGATGAACATTTTGTAAGTACATAAAATAAGATTTTCATTGTAAAAATAAAAAAGCTATTAGATGTAGTTTTTTTAAATTCTGTTTTTACTGCAATAAAAATACTCTGAAGAGACAGCACAGGCCAAGAGAATAAACTACAGTGTATAATAAATAGCAAAAAATCACAAAAAAATTAATGAAGAAAAAATGCAAACAAACAGTAAAGATTAATTTTACAAATTTGAGATTCATGCTTTGGAAAGAAATTAATCATATGTTAGATTTTTTACTAAGTATGCATGTAGTCAGGCTCTGGGTGAACCTGAAAACAAGATGTGTCTGTATCAAATATATTAAAGATACAGCTGCTTTAATAATACACATACTCTTTAAAGCAGTTATGCCTTTTTAAGGCTCATGCAAAATACTTGAAGAAGATATGGATCAGTCAAGAAAAGCTGTGTTTTTCTCCCATGCACCCCATTTCCTCCAGAACATTTCCTCAGAGTCTGAGCTGCTTTGGATAGTTTCTCATCAAGGAGAAAGGGGAGATGTCATTTTTTTTCTTTAAATAAATACATATGTATGCCTCTGTCATAATTAGTGCGGTTTTAATATAATCATTTTGATGCTAGATATATGAAAGAAGGATGAGAATGAGATTTATGAGAATGTCAAATCTAATATCTAACATATTGTTCTACAATGCTTTTCAGTAAGAAGTTACATTTTCATCTTGCCCCTAAACATACTGAATTGAAACACATTTAATAGTAGTCAGTGGGGCTTACTTATAATGTCTCTATTCTTCTACTCAAAATGCAACAAACAGCACAAACTTGGAAAGGAAATGAATTCGAATTTGGCCCCCAGCAAAAGCAAGCTCCCTATAATCTCCCAACACCTGGAATGTAGTACATATCTAATTACACAGGAGAAGAAAAACTATTTCATTTAGCTTTCTATATACAGCCTGTAGGTTAAGGAGAGAGAGTAGTACTCTACAATTTCAGTGATTGTTGTCTGTGTTTACCATAATTACAGAGATATTTTAGACTTCCGCATTTTGTTAGAAGCATAATATTGGGCAGTGAATAGCTGAAAACCACTTTAAGTAATCTGTTATTGTGGCCATATCCTGGAGAACAGTATATTTAGGCGCCATTTGGTTAACAGGACTAGAGTCACTCCTCCCAAGCATTCTTAAAGTTGCAGTGATTGCAAATGTGCTGTATGAATGTGCATAAGAAGAGGTGAGAGGGTCATAACTTTCTTTTCTGATAAATAATTTTAAAGCAGAAATCTCTATTGTTTATTTATTTATTTGTGTGTGTGTGTTTATAACAATTTTATTAATTTATGATATCACATACAAAAAATATAAAAGCAAAAAGGAGAAAAAGGAAAGGGAAAGGGGAAAGGGAAGAGGAAGGGGAAGAGAAAAGTGTAGAAAAGAAGGGGGCAAAAGAAAGAAACAACATTGACAGTTTCCTAGAATAGGGTAAAAACATCAAGCCACAACTTTTAGTTTTACATAGTAGTTTAAACTAGCATTTCCATAACATCATATTTATATAATCGGTGAAGAAAGTTATCGCCCATCCCATTTAGAAGAATGATATATTTTAGGAAATATCAAAAAGGCAGAATATTTCCCCTAAAAGAGAAATAAAAAACTTAAACAGATTTTTAAACAGAAACTCAATCTCAGCTCTCTGCCCCAGCAGATATTTTGGTGCCAACCAGAGGTGAAATTCAGCAGGTTCTAGCAGGTTCGCTAGAACTGGTACTAAATTTTCTAAGCAGTTCGGAGAATCGGTTGTTAGAAGAAATCTGCTTTCATTTTTTTTTCAACTTTACAGAGTTAATCCTGTAAGGAAGGCAGGAAAGAAACATCCTGGTGTTATTTCTAGCTTCATCTTTATTTCTCTGCCTACAGAAACTGCCCACCCAGTCACATGACACCCCAGCCACACCCACCAAGCTGCGCCCACAGAACCGGTAGTAAAAAAAATTTGAATTCCACTTACTGGTGCCAACCTATCTACAAGACAAAAGGCTGGCCACTGTATCTACAAAACAAGAGACCTTTACCCTCAGGACATAATAGGATTAGCCCTCTACCCATCTAGCAACAGAACTCACCACATGGCACCTGGGAAGATTGCATCATCCATCAAGGTTCAACCAAGCCTGGGACTCAAGACAGCCTACAAAGTTACCAATGTATAGCCTCCTGGGAGTCTGACAGCCAATAGTATACATGCCCTTGCTATGGGAACAGGAAGCTCAAGTTCAAAGCCCAACAGAGGGTATAAATCTCTCTCTCTCTCTTCCATGTGGTCAGCTATCCAGAATCACACATGCTTGGTGGTTCTGCTTTACCATTAAACCATCTTCCAAGCAGCCTCCATGTTTCCAGTGTCTTTCTCCTCACTTGAAACTGAACCCAGATGGACATTTCTTCAAACATCAGTAAAGCCCAAAATCAAAATTTCACTTTTTTCTATCTCAAGCACAAAATCCAGAAACAGTTTCCAGGTAGAAACAAAGGTATTTGCATTTTTTCCTTGATCAAAGCAGTCAATTTAGTTATCTCTGTTAATTCCATCAACTTTTGCAGCCATTTGTCCATTGTTGGGGTTGAAATCTTTTTTATTTATTATGAATGCTTTTCAATGTGCAAATTTGCTCCATCACCTTTGTATCACTGATTATAATTCCTAGAGGCTGCAGAGAGGTTATGAGCTATATCCTAATAGTAAGTAATGAAGTATTGTCATAAAAAGCCAGTTAGAAGACAAAGAATGATTCTAATCTTCTCCTGAAGTCTTCTAGGAAGGAAGGAGAAGTGAGATAACTAACTGCCAGAATACTTACACTTTGGAACAATTGATAGCAGCACACAAATTAAAGCAAGGGTCAGCTTCTCTTTTCCCACTTGTGTTCAATTTAAAGTTTTCAACTTTTGTTCAAGTTATCTCTCCTAGTGGTTTTTTCAGCTTCCTACTAAAGCAAAGAATCAAAAAACAAGTTGGTTCGAAAGGAGATACGCTTTGGGTGAAAAAGATATATTTTTCATATTTCAGAGACAGACAAGAGTATCAATGGGATATAAATGTTGCATCTAAATCTATGGCATAGCTCAACATATTGGCAGTGCTCTCAGTGTGTTGAAATGAAATGCAGATCCAAATTCTGTGTCAAAAATTTTCTCTTGTTCAGGAAATGCAAAATGTATTACAGGTAGTCCTCTCTTACAACAACAATTGTGCCCATAACTTCTGTTGCTAAGTGAGACATTTGTTAAGTGAGTGTTCCCCTTTTACGAGCTTTTTGCCATAGTTGGTAAGTGAATCACTGCAGTTGTTAAGTTTGTCACATTGTTGTTAAATGAATCTGGCTTCCCTATTGCCTTCATTTTTCAGAAGGTCACAAAAGGGGATCATATGACTTTGGGACTTTGCAACTGTCATAAATATGAGACAGTTTCCAAATGTTTGAATTTTGATCATGTGGCCATGGGTATGCTGCAACGGTTATGTAAAAAAGGGTCATAAATTCCTTTTTTCAGTGCCAGTGCTTTTTTCTAGTTAACTAAACGAACTGTTATAAATTGAGGATTATCTGTACTTTATTGTTCCCCAAAATCAGGGCAGAATATTTATTAGTCCATTTCACTGGACACATGGAATATAGACTTGAAGAAAAAGTATATATTGTTTTAGGTAAATGGAAAACAGTATAAGGAGATGTTAAAAAAGGGAGAATTCTTATAGATAATGGGCAGATTTAGAGAATTCTTGCATTTATATAGGTAATCAGACAATAAGGGAAAAAACTGAATTAAATTTGCAGTTGCAGGAAACGAATAGTAGGATATGCGGAATAAGAATCTGTTTCAGAATATTAAAAGTAGGGTATGGTTTTAAAATAAAAGTGTATATGATGTGTGGAAATGATTTTGATGCAATTCTTAAAGGTGTTTAAACTACTACATTTATTCTCTAATCCCTCCAAAGCATTCAGTAACTGATCTGATCTTTACCACTGCAAGACTTAATACACAAAAAACATTTTGATAAGGAGACATCCCATATTGTCCATTCCACTCTACTAATACAAATACAAATAAAATCAAATAATATTCTGCCACTATACTATATCCAAGTTCATATAAAGAGAATCTAGTGATTGAATGAATACATCCAACCCTCTTGCTACCATTATCATATTGCATATAAAATATCTAAAATTATACCATATCATATTGGCTGTTTTGCAATGAGATACTTTTCTTAGTATTTTCAGTCATAGTTACATGCTACTATAGCATCTGGAATGAAACAGAACATGAAATAGTTATTAAACAATGAAGACAGACTGCACAAATTACATTTCAAAATGAAGCCAAGAGTGATCTGGGCTGCATTGAATGCTTGAGGATCCTTGAAATTTCTCCCATTTAATGCTTACTGTACTGTAGTACCCAAGGCACAGTGAGCAGATGTGAAATTGGCAAGAGTTCTGCCTACTTCCTCTTCTTTTGGATGGAGGAACCAACCAACATTCAAAACACAGAGTTGCTTAGTTTTTTGCTTTTTTTCCTTTGACTGATGAGTGCCATATCTTGTTTTAATCTGGGTGCTCTAAGATAAGAAAAGGCAAGAATTCTTGCCAATGGGATAACAATATTCCTACAAAAGCTCCAGAGATGTATGGAAAAGAATAGTATTGCTCTGGTTTCAAATAAATTGGACAGAGAAATGCCAACTGAGCTCTCAAAGTTAGCAAATATGGACATGCCCAAACCTAATTTTGAACTGTTACACCCTACTGTACCTGTGTGAATATGATCTTAAAAGATTTATACTAATTAGTCCAGTGTGTGAGATATCTCTTTGAATTCTGGGATAGACATTAAATATAGGTTTCCAAACACCTGTGCCAAATTAAAAGAAGTCCCTGAAAGAAAAAAAAACCCAGGTGTTCATAAGAAAAAAGTTGATGCCATTTTCTAAGTACAGGGATTTTGATTGTTAAGGTTGCTGTGGGAATATAAATTGCCATCTGCAGGTCTTTTCAATAAAATAGATTAAATACTAGCCAGCTCACGCAACTCAGAAAAGTATGTTACATAATCATTCAAGGCAAGCAGTTAGACCAGGGGTGTCAAACTCACATCGTCACAGTGGTGTCATGTGACTTATTGGGACTTTTCCCCCCTTTGCTAAACTGGTGGGGGGGTTGAGCATGTGACGCATCTGGTCTGTGAGCCATGAGTTTGACAGCCCTGAGTTAGATGATGATGTGCTGCTGCCTGGAGCAAAAGGACAAAGGAAAGATCTCTTCGTATTTCTAATTCCCCTCTACCTGCAAAATGCTGTGATTATGGATGACTAATGGTAGCTTAATTGTAAAGCTCTAATTTGAAGATTGATCTGTCTCTTACTGAATGCAACTTTCTTCTCATTTTATCTAGATGGTGATGATACTATTGCAATCTTTGCAGTATGCTGCTGTACTAAAGAAATTGGAACTCCTGGAGACCTAGAACTGATCAAGTTCAGACTTTTATACCACAGATAAATGAACATCTGTTTTGATTTACATTGTTCCAGCTTGACATCTGGAGCCAGGGTGGGTCACATGCATATACAGGTTATTGTGAACAGGTATTTGGAAAGACTGAAATAAATCCCAAAGCCTAATGTGCTAATGCCATATTCTCATCTTAGTGAATCAGTCATGGAGTAAAAGCAGCATGCCAACAGTATATATATGGGAAGCAAACATGCAACTTGTCTGACTGAGCAAGTTGTTCCACTCAAGTGAAATTGTGCCCTTGAATCTGCAATTATGAAGCAGAGAACATAAAAATGTTCTCTAATTTCTCAGCACTTACCACCCAACAAGATCTTCTCCAAGATATGTTGAGTCATATGGTCAGGAAATGATGTTGGTGGAGATGAAGGAACAATGAACCACCAGCCAGTGGTCTATATCTAAAATTAGGTATAAACTGAGACTCTAGAAACAGCCACAGCTATGTCTGATTTTCTAAAACAAGTTTCTCCCCCCATCATTTAATATCAGCGATACTCTTAATAACGTTTTAGTAAATGGTTTTGGATATTGTTTAACCTTTAACCCTTTGCCAGAAAAGGAGCCACCTCCATGCTGATAAACTTTTGGCAATATCATGAACTTTTTGAATCTTTACTTGAATTCAACTGTTATTTGACCTCGAAGAAAATGATTCACCATGTAACCACCCCCACACCTCATGCACAATTTTCTTATTTAGCAGTAAATTATGGCCTGTAAGTGGATGTTCTTACTCATATATGGCTATTTTTAATCTCTCCTTTAAAATATCAGGTGATGCTGAAATCAGTACAAGGTGGTATGTTGACCTGAATAAGAGTTGATTTGCAAAACTTAAATTAAAAAACTAAAAATGTGATCTTATAATGGTAGCTGTTATTACTAATCTGTTCATCTTTTTACCTTTCTAAAAAGAGGAAACTAATATCTTATATGTAAAGAACCATAAATGTCTTAGGTCAAATGCTAATTCTACAGCAACACTGAAGTTTTAAACTCAATATTCCTAAACTTTCTTAAATGCCCTTTCCTTCCCCAAAATTTTCTACCATTCCTGGTAAAATCAATATGGCAATGAAGGAAAAAACAACTATTTTACTGTTCTTGCAAAATAAACATTCGAGGCCATTGCACCACTAGACATAGGAACTGTGAGAGGTAGCATTATGAACTAAAGTAAGTTATGGAAATATAATAGAGTTTATGTCAGTAATAGAGTAATAAGAGTTTATGTCAAGGCACCTGTATTTAAAAAGAACCCTGACTGAAATAAATAATGTCTTCTAGAGCTTCAGAGTTTTTCACAAGTCTTCTAGCCTGATCCCAAGCCTCTGATCGAGAAACAAAGAAAGACCATTAGTTCCTTCAGACTATCTCTGGCAGCATGAAACTCAAAACTCAAATATTTATAAAACAGAGGCAGGTTATAATCAGATGAACAAGCATGGGTTTTCTGGCAATACAGAAGGAAAATCTGATCTCTCTTATGTCCCAAGTTGTCATATGGAGGAAGCTGAATAATTTCTGTGTCAATAATAGAAAAAGATTAATCATCTGGTGTCATCTGATTCAACGAACAAAGACATGGAGTTGAATGGAAAGCCCTCCTTGGCCTATTTGCTCTAATGGTTTTAAGAAACAGAATGCAAATATTTGTGACATGATTTCAGTCCTGAAACTCTGGACAGGTCCATGCATTTCCTTTATTTGTGTACAAAAGCTAGGAACATATATGAAAGTGGTCAATATTAGTAGTTTAAAATATAGGAAATTATTTTATGGCTTTGAACATTGATTTTTTTTCATGCGTTCTTATAGTTAGAGATCCAAAAAGTTAGAAAAATGTAGCCACTCACAGCCAGGACAGGCAACAACTATTGAAAAAGGCTTTGGATGAGCATGAGGCTTGCCACCATGTATTTAGAAAATATAAAAATTGAGTTCTGTTTTGATACATTCAGGGAATTCGACAGTACCAATGACATAAAGATCTCTTCTGGAAACTTGGAAACCTGCTGCCAGTAACCCAGGGTAGAACTAGGCATTGATATCAAATCTGTATTGTTTTAAATCCAAATATGCATACACATAAGTAGCTGCATAGTGGAGAACCAACTGCTGCATGACTTAAGGAAAAAAGTTCAAATGACTCTTTTGGGAACTGAAGAATGTCAAAAATTGTTGTGTTCTCAGTCTTTGAAAGAGTTCATATGTGGTCATTTCTCCTACTTGGAGAAAAAGCCTTGTTGTCTGCTCTGAAAAGTTGATAAAGTGTTTCGTTTCATTTCATTTCATTATTTTATCATTTATTAAATTTGTTTGCTATACATCTCACTGCATTTATAATGCCCTCCCCCCTTTTTATTAACTAGATGCAAAAGAGACAGAATTGGAAGGTTGTTGTAAACTGGACTATGAACAAGAATATGCTAACTTTTTAATTTTTCTTTTCTTTCTTCCTTCCTTTCTTTTCTTTTTAATAAAATGAAATTCTGCTGAAAAAGGCATTCGGACCCCTATCTCTGAAATTACTTTTGCAGTCAAAAATAATTTCTATCTGTTGTTTCCTCACTTGTAGGAAAAAAGAAAAACAAAAGTTTTGCCTACTACAGGGGCTCAAACTCGCATTTCACAGCATCATGTGACGTATTGTGACTTTTCCCCCTTCACTAAACCCTTTGCATGGGTGTAGCCAACGCGTGACACATGTGGCCCGTGGGCCACGAGTTTGACACACCTGGACTATTGTCTCCTTAATAGTGACTGCTATGAGAAAGTCTATAGTTACATTCCAGTGACTCTGATCAGCTCTGGAGCCTTTTTTGTTTCTCTGTTTGTTTGTTTTTAAACTAGTCATGTGTTTTCCAAAGAGCATCCCGTTTTGCCCTTATAATATACAAACTTAACATTAGTGAAGTAAAGTAATCACCAAATGCAATCTTTTCTGTATTATTCTTGTTGCACAATGCCATTTTTAAAAAAAACCTCTGGAATTGGTCTAAAGCAGAAACTATATGTTCACCGCCCGA
>JANHFJ010009761.1:13292-24676 GCA_032468195.1 Cerberus rynchops
AAAAATGGAGCTCAGCTGGCAGAGTGCTCAGGCCACCAAAGGTGACCCAACACGAGTGACATCGACCTGGCCATGCCCCCACTGTCCCCCCAAGGTCAAACACAACTCTGATGCAGCCCTCAATGAAACTGAGTTTGACACTCCTGCTCTATCTTATCATTCTAGCAGAGGGACATAATTAGAGTTGCATCGGCCTGCATCCCTTCCCAAAGGTTCTCAGAGCAAGCCAAACCCCCACATTCTCCCTTTGCTTACAATGTTTTATATCTTACACTAACCTTTTGTGATTGATCAATGATCCAAATTTACTCTGGCAAGAACTCTAGGAAAACGTTCCTCAGTTGACTCAGGATTTTTTTCACCATAATAATATTTCTATCACTAATTATTGTGTTGTCTGAAGTTGTCTTGCAAAAAAAAAACCTGTTCTGTTCGGCGCTTTCATTCACTCTAGATTGCAAAACTTGTGAATTTCTAGTGTATGACAATCAAATTATTGAAGAGATTAGTTCTGAAAAGCATTGGTTAGCGAAAAGCAACTCAATACGACTAGATTTACTCAAAAAGCTGCAGAAAATGCACCTTCCACACTGAACAATTTAAAAAACATCCAACCTACAGTCTTTCCAACTCTGTGCTGTGATTCAGGTTAATTGGGACAATAAGTCGTCCTCACTTGTTGACTGCCTTGTTCAGTGATCGTCTGACGTTATAGTGCTGAAAAGTAATTTATGACTGATCCTCAAACTTGCAGCTGTCACACACGATCATGTGTGTGACCACGTCCAGACAGTCATGTGATTGCAATTCAAGATGTTTGGCAACCAGTATAGCTATATGACTGTTGCACAGTCCCACAGTCACCTGATCACCATTTGTGACTTTCGCAGTCAGCTTCCAATAAGTAAAGTCAATGGAGAAGCTAACAGGAAGTCATAGATTGTGGTCATGTGATATTAAA
This sequence comes from Cerberus rynchops, assembly GCA_032468195.1. Taxonomy (NCBI): domain Eukaryota; kingdom Metazoa; phylum Chordata; class Lepidosauria; order Squamata; family Homalopsidae; genus Cerberus; species Cerberus rynchops. Next base: position 14,254 of record JANHFJ010009761.1, read on the forward strand.
ATATTGGTCTGCTTAATGACTGCAGCAGAACTGATACTGTAAGTCAGGCACAGTCGTGTTTTACTTTACAACCGTGTCACTTATTGACAGAGTTGCTGATTACAATTATGGTCTGTAAATGAGGACTACCGGTATAATTTTTAGAGGTCCTTGGAAGCATGCTGGTTGGTTAATGTTTCGTTTTATATTGCACTCCCAATTTACCTAGCAAGTCGTAGATCCAAAAATCTTACTTGAATGCATAGATTAGCATTCTGGGATGCTGGTTTGTTTCTGTGATAAAAGATATCAGAAATGATCCTTTGAGCTATTCTGGACTGCAAAAGTCTATGCTAGGCTGTCCCAACAAACTGATAAAGAGACTATGTAAATATTATCGGTGATTATATTCCATGCTACTGAGATATTACTTTGGAATAATTTCTGGAACAATTATTTGCTTACACATACACACACACACACACACAGTCTCACCCTATTCCACTTCATCATTCAAAGTAATGATGCTGATCTCATCTATCTAATATTTACTGCTGCTCCTTGGGGACAATGAAAAGTTCATCCCAGGCTAATATTAAAAAAGACGAAAAGAATTTTATTGGGTCAAAAGTAAGTCGGTTTATAACTTTTAGAAAAGAGAGAGAATGGTTCCAAATGAAACTCTCACATTTTCTGCCAGCAGAAAATTACTAATTGCAAATTATTGTTGGTCAGCTACATATTAATCTCCATAGAAACAAAGAAATGGGAAAGAAAGAAAGCCCTTAAACATAAACATAAACTTTGACTATCGACTATTACTGCTTTTATATTATCAATTAAATCAATTGACTTTAATTCTAACCTGTTCTGATATTTCTGTCATTTCAGTACAAGTATCAACAACACGGAGCTATCTTTTTAGTCTTGTTCCACCTACAAATTGGTTAATACTTTCAACTCAGTGACCTGTAGCTTACTCACATACTTGTGTGATGCATGTATGAATAAGCTTACAGGAAAAACAGGGAAGGAGGAAAAAGCGCAAGTGAAGGAAAAGTTGCACGACCCTGACATATTCACTTAATGCATTTTTAACAATGAACCATTGAAGTCGTTTGAATGTGTATTTTACTAATGTATTTCTACCCCTCCTTTACTACTTTTACAAATTATTCAAGATGGCAAACATATTCAATACACCTTTTCCTATTTTCCCCATTACAACAACCCTGTGAGGTGGGCTAGGCTGAAAGCATGTGACTGGCACAAGGTCAGCCAGCTGGCTTTCATGGTTAAGCCACACTAGAATTCCCGGTCGCCCACTTTCTAGCCTGGTGCCTTAACCACTAGACCAGGGTTGTCAAACTCAATTTCAATGAGGGACGCATCAGGGCTGTGGTTGACCTTGGGAGGTCGGGTGGGCATGGTTGACTGGGTGGGTGTGGGCAACTGGTGGGCATGGCCAGCTTGATGTTACTCCCCAAACTGCTGGCATGTTTCCTCCTTGCACAGGGTAGACCAGGCTTAAGCCACGCTGGTCCGATGTTTCCTCTTCACATTGGGTAGACTGGGCTGAACGACACGGGCCGGCCCCTTATATTTTCCAGGATGGCCCTGCAGGTTGGATCCAACCAAATCACGGGCTGGATCCGGTCCATGGGTCTTGTGTTTGACACCCCTGTACTAGACAAAACTGGCTAAAACGTTTTGCAAAAAGTTTTTAAAAAGTAATGGTAAGAATCTCCGATATATGATGGCATTTTGAGATACAAGAAACTTTTTAGCACTGGACTCGACTCTTAGAAAGCTGCTTTATATCACTGATTTAAACTATGATTATCTTTTCTGAACTATGATGATCTTTTCTGATTAGCATCAACTTTATCTATAAAATATTCAACCAATCCAAACTGGCTTACCAACAAAAAAGCCATGTGTAATGATAAATGACGAAACAATGCACTCTAGTTGTAGGAAAAAGTCAACTAAAAGTCTAGTAAGCATATTTTCTGTTGAAAAGGTAACAAGACTCAATGTCAAATATGATCTATGGATTTTTAGGATCTATCCATTACAGCTCTTAACCATTATTAACAATTATAACCATTATGACAGTTGCATTTTAGCATCAACTACAGTCACCCCAGGCATAGGGCAACTATATTTTAATTGCCAATTATATGAACAATATCTGAGACACTGTATATATGCTATCCTGTGCTACTGTAATTATATTAAAAAGATGATGGCTATAACCTCGGGGCAGCTTATCAAAAATTCATAGAATATAATATGCAATGACAGTAATGAATGTACAATGGATATAAAATTACACCACCCTGTTAAAATGTCCAAGTTTTTGAGCTGTAAAAAAAAATCAGATCAATATTTGAAACTGACTAATGTTCATAATTACCTTCACTTTGACCAAGCCCCATTTCCCACTGAAGAACAGTAAGTAGAAAGCATAATGCTGTGCCTTTTTGGTACAAGAATATGTGTACCAAAGTCTGCAGTGTGTACAAAATAAGTCATGGTGGCGCAGTAGTTAGAATGCAGTATTGCAGGCTAATTCTGCCCATTGCCAGGAGTTCGATCCTGACCGGCTCAAGGTTGACTCAACCTTTCATCTTTCTGAGGTCAGTAAAATGAGGGCCTATTTTGTTGGGGGAAATATACTGACTCATTAAACTGCTTAGAGAGTGATAAAGCACTGTGATGCGGTATATAAGTTTAAGTGCTATTGCTACCCTGTGTGTGAGTTTCACTAGGCTTACACAAGTTTAAGCTTGATCATTTTTCAGAATTTGGCAAGTCCATTTGAACAGACATGCAAGCTCTTATAAGCCTTTCCACTAAGCTAGGTTGGGTCCATGGGTGGAGGAGAAGACCTTTTCCTTCACCCTTCACCTATTTTTCTGTCATTATGATCATGAAATTTCAAAGACAAGGCAAAAAAACTTGCATGAATATGACTACGTTACAAAAATTTGCAAATTGTTGGTTATCCAAAATGATACGAAGAATGAAAAAGAAGCTTGCTGCATTTTCTCATTTATATCACTGGTTTTCATTTCATTCAGGAAGTAATTTAAGTTAAGAAACTAAAGATTCATACTGAATATGAAATTTAGAGTGACAGAATGGCAGTTCAGACATGAAGCAAAACACCTCTACACATCTAATGAAATCAAATCAAATCAAATCAAATTTTATTCATCACATGCACATACATACATAGTACAAAATGCAGTGACATGTGTATAGATTCTATATGTAGATGCATTGAGTCATTTGACAATTTAATATAATTTCTATGGTATTTATGCATTGAAATTAGTTTTCCAGAGCTGTGAATATAAAATATTATACTAGTATTAATCCCACATACTGCAGACTTCCAAAAATATCAGATTTTTTTTCAATTATTTATAAAAACTGATAAATAGTAGAAAAACTACTGACAACATACAATCTAAAAGAAACATATATATGTATTAACTCAAAAGGAAAGTTTAACCACGAGATTTTTAAAGAATAGTCAAATGCTCAGAAATCATTTACACTTCAGAACTGAGAACCTACAAAAACCCAGCTAAACATTACTCTTAATGCCTAAATGCTAGCTTAATGATAAAAGCTTACTCAATACTTTCGCTTACATTTTAAATGTAAATTTCAAGTGTTCAATTCACTTGAATTAGATATACCTATGAGAAAACAAGAATCAAAATAGTAAATGATTCACAAGTTCCCTAATTGAAGCTGACATACCTGCAAATGGTATCTTACCCAGCATGGAGGTTAACCGATAGCTTATCCTGTTTCTCGACATACTAATCCAATTTTTTTAAAACCTATTTTGCTTAATTTGCTCTGCATCCAAAAGTATCATAGGGGTCATAAAGCAATTGGAGTTTCTACCTTTAATGTCCAACAAATATTTTTTTAAATTGCCTGTTATGTGGCATAATTACATGCAATGTTCAGTTTTATATATTTCCCATCTTCCATGTAAATTTCAAATATAGCTAAGAAATAATCTTTAGGAAGAGCTGCACCATACTCAATGAATTCTAAATTTATGATTTATAAATTTATGATTTATAGCTTCTACGTACACTGAGAGCTTATGTGCCAAAGACAAATTCCTTGTGTGTCCAATCACACTTGACCAATACAGTATTAATTCTATTCTATTCTATTCTATTCTATTCTATTCTATTCTATTCTATTCTAGACAGATTATCTTCTCCATTGCTCTTAATGTATTAAATATGTTTTCCAAGGATATATACTAGGAATATTAGCATTTAACAAACATAAAACCTTACACTTTAAATATTACAGGTTAAATATAGGTCATTATTTGTCTTTCTACAGGCCAATGAGATTTTAAATAGAGACTGTAATATAGGTGAAATAAAGAACCTGCTGTCTTAGATAAATAATGCTAAATAGAATCATCCACTGACAGCCACCAGAAAGTACAAGAGCTATAATGTGCTATAATGTTTTAATATGTACCAGTGTACCCACAGAAAAAAAAATGACAATAAAGATTAACTATCTATCTAGCATCTCAAAAAGAGATACAGCCAAGCTTTTATTCTTTTGATAATACAATTTCAAGGACATAACAGTGGAGTTAAACTGAACTCAATGGAGACTTGTTTAATCTTCATTTGTTTGCATGCAGGACAAACTGTGAAACGTTCAAAATCAAACAATGTGCTCTCTGTTTAGAGAATAGTAGTTAGAAAATGGCAACTATATCAACTGAGAAATTCACATATGGCATACAGGTTGAAGATGATCAAAAGGTTCGTGAAATGAGTTTCCTTTACAGTTATAATTTATTTAATATTCAAACAGGGAACTTTCACTATGCCAACTCTAGCACAATGTCTTACGTTGCAGAGTTAGAGTCTACGTATACATGGAATTTTTATGTTGGATTGTATAACATATAAATTGATATTTTCAAGATGCTATAAAGCCATTAATAGCCTCCAGATTAACACCTCAAAAACTGATTAATGAGCTTACAACAATACTGTCTGTCATTTAGACACTATTGTAATGATATTGTTTACACATTGAATTACTACATTTATCAATAAGATATTATCATTCGTTATCTTGGAATCATTTACAATGCGTTGAAACTTGGCCAAGAATGCTAAGACACATGTAGTTCCAAATCAACACCAATAGTATGTCATTGAGACGAAGTGCCACGGGCATTTGAGAATACTGAAAAGATTAAATCAGGGCAAAGCATAACAGGTGAATTAGGAAATAATCCCTCATCTTTTAGACTCCATAAGCCAGTTCTCCTTCAAAGAATCTGCCCTTTGAACAACATTCTCTCGGACAGGTTTTGAATACCTAGCTCCGTGGTGGCGAACCTATGGCACGTGTGCCAGAGGTGGCACGCAGCACCCTCTCTGATGGCATGTGAGCTGTCACCCCAGTTCAGCTCTGCCACGCATGCACGCGTGCCTCCTGCTAGCCATCTGCTCTTTGGGTCTCTGCAGCGCATGCATGGGGAGTGGGGCATGTGCCGGGGGATGTGAGTGCATGCACAGGGGAGGCACAAGCACATGCATGGGGGCAGGGCATATGTGCGGGGGGCCATGCACGCATTGCATTTTGGGGGTTTGGGCGCACAGGCACACATTCGTGCCCTCACACACGCACTTTGGGCACTTGGTCCAGAAAAGGTTAGCCATCACTGGTATAGGCTCTCCTGCCTGCATAGGGTCTTGAGTAGGAAGACTCCCAAGGTCCCTTCCACCTCTGGTATTCTGTATTCTGCCTACTGGTTTGGAGTAGTAATTCTCTCCTGTTGATTGACTTTAGCTTTCTCTCTGCACCAAGAGGAGAGAAGTATGATTTGCTTGTTTACTTATCAAACTTGTATGCTGCCCATCTTGCCCAAGGTGATTTATATTTCTTTATCCCCATAGAAGTATGATTTCCTTATTTCCACTTATTTGATATACAGATTGTCTAAAAGCAAAGAATGTGGCACAGTATGTGTTGGCTAATGTTTCCCCCATATTTTTTCCCCATATTAAAAGGCATAAAGTTACCATATGAGGCTCTTTTCAGCTTAGTGAGCAGGCATTAAAGACAGAAATACAGTAGAGAGGAATGGATGCCAAGCCCACTAGAGATGAGTAATGATGGCATGGACAAAAGGAAGAAGTCAAAGTCCCTTGGGGTAAACTTACCCCAAAAGGGGTAAACTTTTGGGCTTTGTAGGTTTTGGCAGGGGAAGAGAAGGAGAGGCTAAGAAGCAGCAGAGGCTGGAGGCTGTAGATGGAACATTTTGGGCGGGTCTCCAGCCAAAGATTGACTGCCGCAAACTGCTGGCCGCTGTTCACATACAACAGTGAGCTTGTTAAGGCTTCCCTACCAAAACAGGCTACAAAAGCCCAGCTGATTGAGTTGTTTACAGAGGTGAGGCAGGCTCAATAAAGGGAGAAAATCCAAGGATTGGCTTGGGACACAAAGGAGAGATTATATGCAAGAATGTCTGGGTTTTTTTCCATTGTTGAGAGATGTCACTGAGGCCACCTTGTATACTGTTAGTCAGACTGATAAGCCAAGGTTGTTTTGCACAGGTACATTTCAAAGGATCCTTTGAACAGGAAGATATTTCATTTGGGGTATGTTTGTGAATCCAAGGGCATAATTCTGGGCTGTCTAGGGGAGGGAAATGAACTATGTAATGTTGCTAAAACTCTCAGAAGTCAAGTCTCTCACCCCCAGAGGCAGAGAACTGGGGAGGTGAAAAACCCATAGCTTGGATGCCGTCTCTATCAATTACCTCCAGGTGTAGCTAAACTATCCTGAGCTACTTATCCTCTTGCTTGCTCTAAGCCTCATCTCTGTGACATCGCCCTATGTTTCTTCTTCTTCTTCCCTTTTTGAAACCATTATTTCTTATGATCTATGTTTTTTTCTTCTTCCCTTTTTGAAACCATTATTTCTTATGGTCTATTTATTGTTTTCCTGCCAGCTTTGGGTTTGCAATCTGTGGTGTACTTCTTTTTGTGTCCCAGTCTGGAATATACTTCACTTGAACTGAGTTTCTGGCTTATTGTGCTTTTAAACTCATTATTGATGGTTCTTTGAGCTCCAACTCTCTGATATCACAGTTTCCACACACACACCCCCCATTGTACTTTGTACCTAATTCTCATAAGATCCAATTCAGCTGGTTGGCTTTCTTTCAAGCACCTCATATGGTTTATTGTGCCGAATTTCACTGTATGGGCCTTTGCAGGATTCCACCTACAAGATTGCTCAGGTGAAAGCCTCAAGGTATCCAGATACCTTGTAAAGGTTGATGTGACAAGAACAAAGTACTACTTCTCCTCTTAGCCTGGCATTCTTTACATCTTCAGAAAGAGGCTGACCAGGAGAATCTTTATTCTCATGCAGATGCAGTTGTCTTTTGATTCAGTGGATAGTGTAAGAGTAGGCCATATGGCCTGTTTTCTGTATAGGTTATCAATCAAATCAAATCAAATCAAATGTTATTCATCACATGCACAGACATACATAGTACAAAATGCAGTGAAATGTGTATGCGACCACTCGCGACCATAGGTAGAAGGGCAAGAGGATAGTATAGACAGGGAGGGAAAATAAATTAGGGAGTGGTTGAGGGAGGTAGATTAGGAATACTTTATAGTCCTGGGTTTGTTGTGGTTTGGTTTAGGGTTCGTATTGCCTGTGGGAAGTAGCTCCTCCTTAGTCTCTCTGTGTTGGCTTTCAGGGAATGGACACGCTTTCCTGACCACATCATGGTGAACCGTCTGTTGTTGGGGTGGCTGGGGTACTTCATTATGTTCCTGGCTATAGTTTGGCATCATCTGTTGCAGATGGAGTGCAGTTCAGGGAGCGTGGTGTGGATGATGCGCTCTGCTATGGTCTGTAGAGCTCACCTGTCCTGTATGGTGCTGTTCCTGAACCACATAGTAATGTTTGGCCCCTCCCAGATAGCTTAAAAAAAAGGAGCAAAGGGGAGGGGAATTTGCAGAGAACAATTCATTCATAGTGCTTTGGAAAAGCTCTATTCCTGCATTTGTGGCTGCAAAAGGAATTGTGAGTCATTCTCTGGCCTTGTGCCAAGCCATATATGAGTCTGGGCTATCAGCTAGGTTTTGGTTTATAAAATAAATGGTGTTTAGCGGGCAGCCGAGTCTGCTCTCTTGTCTTGAAAGGCCTAGGACAGAATAATGGGAAGGCTGTTTAAAATGATGCAAAATGCACCCTAGGTACTCAGGATTATTTACCAATGGGCATGCATATATTACACCTGCACTGTGTGCCTTGAACTGCTTTCTAGGTATAATTGAAAATGATGGTTTTACTATATATAAAGCTCTTTATGGCTTAGCTGTGGTGGTGCAGTGGTTGACTCTACCCACTGCCAGGAGTTACTAGCTCAAGTTTAACTCAACCTTCCATCCTTCCAAGGTTGGTAAAATGGGGATCCAATTGTTAAGGGCAATATGCTGATTCTGAAGACTGCTTAAAGAGTGCTATAAAGCACACTGAAGCTGTATGTAAGTCTAAGTGCCATTGCTGTTGGTATCAGTACCAGTTATCTGCAGGATCACTTCTTCCAACTAAAGTAAATGCTTCTCCTGACTCAAGTAGAATCATGCCAGCTGGGTGCCCCTCATTTTTGAGTTATTAGGAGGGCTAAAGCCAAATAATTTTTTTAGCAAGGGACTCAGTCCTTTGGAATGCCCTTCTACTGTCTTTAAAAATGCTTTGGGAGAGCATTGAAGTTTTGATGTCGTATTTTGTTTTGTTTTTGTTTTAACTGTATTTATTTGTTATAGCAGTTGTTTATGTTGTGAATCAAATTTATATCCCATTGCCATCAAAAAGGACTTGGTGGTAGACAGATTATAAATTTGATTAATATATAACATAAATGAATAAAAATTGCTGCAGAAATGTTATAGTTTCTATAAAATTCTATGGCAATAAATTTTTTCCCAACCCAGCTAATTTCTCTGCTCTAATGACCAGAAACAACAGAAATAAACACAAGGCCTAAGCAGAGGACATTAAATTCAGCTCTTTTCCCCCATTCCACTAACTCACTGATGTTGATGGGGAAATCTGGAAGAAACAATAATAATGTTTCCCTGAATACATTATGTGTTGATTCACATATGGTCTCATGAAATTCTTTTAAGAATTATAGATTTAAAAGGAGCCTTTAAACCATCAAGGCAACCTCCTATTTCATGCAGAAGCTGAAGCAAAAACATCTGCAGTAAAAGGATAAACATTCCCACATTTCATATTTTCTTCCCTTTTTGTTCTACATCACAATGGAAGAGGGACCATCCCCATTATTCAATATTCACTTAAGAATGGTTTCCAGACAGAGATCAAAAGTAAATTTATGATCAGACACTTCTTCAAGTTCTTTACCAGTTCTAGGCACCTCAGTTTAAGAATAGTTTAGAGAAATTCAGAAGTTCAGAAAAGTATTACAAAGATAATTAGGAACTGGAAGCAATAGTTTTCCAAGATTTAAGGAGTCTCGCACAAATGGTCTTACACACAAATAAATGTAGCTTTTCTTACCTGAATGTTGTGTGGAAATAATGATGATGATGATGATGCAGTTGTGAATGTGACCAAAATGTTATATGCTATTATTATTTAGAGTTATTGGGATAGGAGGAGGGAGTTAAGAAAAGTGGAAGTAAGCGAATCAAGAAGTTTAATAAGTAAATTATAGATGGAGCATTTTAGCTTTATGTTCTACTGCAATTTTTTTCTGGAAAGGCTTTGATGCTAGCTGCAGAACGTGCACTCAATTTTGGTACCAAGGCTCATTTCCCTCCTAGCTTTTTTCCTAAATATTAGAGTACTGAGGTTCTTCTCTCTCTGTGTGGGACACACACTGTATTATAATCAGAAAATATAATGTTGTCCATGTTTGACAGATGTAGTGGTGATTTGATTGACATCATCACCATTTATATATTTCAATTTATTTGTTTCAGTGAGGTCTAAACAGCATTTACAATAGATATAAACCAGCATTATACCTTACATATAAACCAGTGTTTCATATTCGGTGCAAACTTGTGATCTTTATCTTTTTCTTTGTTGACAGAATTCCTAAATGGTCACTATACCTCTTGTAGGAAGAAGAGGTGCAAAACCTTTATTGGGAAAAGAGTGGAAAAGTATCATGGTATGAATTTAACTCCATCTATAATATTTTGATTTCTAATCAGAAGGTATGTCCGGTAGTTAAAGCATCACAATGGAAAATATTCTAAAATAGCTCAGCCGGAGAATACTCCAGGTAAAATAATTTAATTTAATTTAATTTAATTTAATTTAATTTAATTTAATTTAATTTAATTTAATTTAATTTAATTTAATT
>JANHFJ010009765.1:73329-86207 GCA_032468195.1 Cerberus rynchops
AAGCATTGAGGAAGCCAGATTCACTTAACAACCCTGTTACTAACTTAGCAACTGCAGTGATTCATTTAATAACTGTAGCAAGAAAGGTAATAAAATGGGGCAAAATTCACTTAACAAATGTCAGAAATTTTGAGCTCAATTGTAGTTGTAGGTTGAGGACTACCTGTATTAATTTAGGTATATTAGAATACCTTTCCCATTACTAACTTCTATGGCCATGTTGCGGATGAAATTTCTAGATCTAGAAACACTACCTATCCAAAGGTGGGGCTAAACCATGGAGAGTAATGGCTCAATGTCTGAGGGTTAGCATAATAGGAACACAGTTTGATAGCAACTCTTGTAATCTCTCAACATTGTTCTTGCTGCCTAGGACTGACATCCTTCCTATCTGTATGACTAGAGAACTTAAAAGTATAGCATGTAAGTAAGGATTCATAGAAAGACAGCAAATTTGGAGAAAGAAAATGTGCAAAAACAACAAGATAATTGGTAAGAACAACAATGTAGGGAGAATTGTAGACCCACCAGAGCTGCAGCATCTGAGTATCTACAGCTGGGGCTATAACTAAATCTCAGGTAAGTTCAGGAAGGGAAATCTTTGCTTCCCAATGCCTATGGCAGTTCCAACCTTCCATAAGTTCTCCTTGTGACAATATGTAGATAATGCATATTAGCAAATCCACCTGGCTTCACCAGGTAGATTGGAACAGCATTGTCCACAAAATAATTTACACTATGTAAAATGGTATCCTATTTCATTATCAAATGTGAGGTGCAAAAAGACCAGGACCACACATGAAGTTCCAATTAAACTGATTTATTACAATTCATGCCTATGCACAAGAATCTACTCAACTAATGGTTAGTGCTATTTTGGTGCTAGATAAGGAGTTCAAGAGAGGTTGGACTGAATCCATTTTAGCTACATAGAGACTCTGGGGTGAGTTCTGTTTTGACTCCAGCCCCAGGCTCTGGCATTCCTTCTCCTACATCAACTGAATACAAGCAAGTTCCCATGGTCCATGTGAAAGGCAGCTAGAGCTATAATGGAAAACACAACAGGTCATTGGCAGTACACATACGCAAAATATTTCAGGTTCAGCTCCTGCATCTCCAGATCTTCCCATGAATAAATTGACTTTTAACCCCCTCCCCCATCCCTTCAGATCACATTAAGAAAAGCTCCTATGATAGACTACTAGATTTGCTGCAAAGATTCTAGACAATCGGTAGCAATTGCAATTGTAACAAAGCAATATAGAAAATACTGATTGTTTACTAATAGCCAGCGATTATCTTGATTTTGGTAGCCTGGGTCTGGTAGATCCTACCTTGTTTATAATTCAGAATAGCTTTTGCCAACCAGTGCAAAGAATATTGAACACTGATGGCTTGACCCAATATTAAGTAATTTTCAATGTTTCTTTTATGAATGAATGCCATAATCCTGTTTCTGTTGCAGAATTAACTCCAGGACAGAAAGTAGAGTACCCAATAGCTGGAGCCAAAGAAACATCCTACATGGAACGGGTGAGTATCTCAATGATAGTATCATTTGCTACCTATAAGTAAATCACTTATGAGAAAATTTCCCAGTAGGAGAATTGTAGGATACTTAGATAAACCTGAACCAAAATAAGATCTCCGTATATATTTGCAGAACAATTTTCAACTTTCCCAGTAAATACTTTTGATCAAATTTGGTAGCATTTCTTCTGTAACTGAATTTATCTGGGCATAAGCCACCCAGAGTCATTGACTGAGATGGTCATAGAAAACAAACAAACAAACAAACAAACAAACAAATAAAAGGCATAATTCCCTCACACAAGTATATTAAGAGCTGTGGTTGCATAGTGGTTAGAATGCAGTACCGCAGGCTAATTCTGCTGACTGCCTGCCGACTACAATTTGGCAATTTGAATCTCACCAGGCTCAAGGTTGACTCAGCCTTCCATCCTTCTGAGGTTGGTAAAATGAGGACCCGGATTGTTGGGGGCAATATGCTGACTCTGTAAACTGCTTAGAGAGGGTTGTAAAGCACTGTGAAGCAGTATATAAATCTAAGTACTATTGGTACTGCTATACAATCATTACTAACCTTCTGTTTTTCTTGTCTCTTCATAAGGAATCAATAGTTGAGAACAAAGTTACCTGTCTTAATAAAAGTAATGTAAGCATGCATCCAAATCATCCAAATCATCAGCAAGAATGACCTGTGAGAATCCAATGATTCTCCTGGGTTCCTCCCCCCTCCATTTTTTTTAATCCTATCAATGCTCCTTCGTTTTTCAAAAGCTGAAATGCAACAATTGCTTGTGCTTAGTGTGGGTAATATAAAACACTGGGAAAAGCTGCACCTATTTCTCAGCTATCATGCACCTTTCAATGAATGCACTGAAAGATTAGCACTCAGTTGCCTGGAAATGATCAAAATTCATTTTACTTTCAAAGTTAATCAGTAAAAGCACTATTTTTCTCAATTGTGTGTCTGTTATATCATGAAGGCAAATTTATGTTCCCTATGTTCCTTAAGGAAGGCCATCTTATACTACCTTGCAGCATGCCCAGTATGAGTTCATATAGTTAAAAAGTTTCTAAATCTCCTTGTTTTTGATAATCAATGAAGACATGTGGGTCAGGATATATGTCCATTAGGAACATTGTTCCCACAATAAGAGTTGAATTCTTACTCTATGGAGCCTATGGGTCTCTATTCAGACTTGTGGGTTGACTGTCTCTGGTAATTGAGATATCACTTCTTTTTCTGTCTGCCACTGTGGCTCATTACTTATACGTATTTGTAAACTGTGCATGTTGTTACATTCTTGAGGAATACCCCAATCTAGAGTTGTTGCATTGTATCTTTAATTTTTTTTAAATCTTTTTTCCCTTCTTCTACTTTTGTTTTTGCAAATGGCCTTATATACTGCCATTCATCAGAAGATGGAAGTTGATTTATATACACTTTGGATTAAAACAATGAAAACAAATTCATGAATAAACACATAATAACAAAAACAGAAAGGCTTTAATTCATTTTTAAAAGTTAATATTTTTAAAAAATTCAGAGATATTTATGATTTGGAAGCTCTATAAATGAAATACCAGTACTAAAAATTCTTGATTTCTGGTGGTGAACTGTTTAATTAGTAAAGCAGAGGCATTAGAGATGGATACTTGTATCAGTGAAGACCATAGATTTCTGATGCACCATAGAACTTGTAGTTGGTGGCAACTTGTAGTTGCCTGATTATCATAGAATTGTATCATTATTTATTACTTACTGCCTTGATATATGGGAAATATGGAGATGTTGAAGGAAATTGTTGCAATGGCTTTTGATGCTAACAGGTTTAACTCTTATTTTTGTGTTTCTTGACTGCTGGGAATACACAACATTTAAACTGTATTTGTTTAGGATAACCCTGGCACAATAATGATATTCTATCCGCCAGCTCAATAGATTCAACTTCTCTTAGAGTGCATCTGTTCACATTTGAAGTCAGCAGCATCATAAAGACTCAAAATTAGGTGGACCTTCAGACCCACAGAATAGCTGTTTGAATTCTTTGAAAAACTGGATATACTTATAGACATGTAAAAGGGAACTTAAAGTTCAATCCAGAAATCTTTAGCATTAGTGGCCATGAAGAATATATTCTATACAGAATCTGTAATTTCTAATTTAGCTATACAATATTTTATGAGAGGAATTTTCAGAAATCCACTCTAGAATAAGTGAAACTTTACAGCTAACATTAAATGTGTTCTGCTGTGCCTTCATGTTGGGTATCTTATGCTGAACTTATTCATCGGCCCATGTTTTAACTTTTGTCTATCTCTTCAGGAGGCTATAACATGAAGGATTGGATCAACTCCTGCATCAGTTTTAGTAGTACAGTTTATGTATATACTAACACAGACATAGAAACAAAAGTTTAACCTACTACACTTGATGTGAATGATAAAATATAAAGCAAGAGCAATAAACATGCTGTGTACATAACAGTAGATTTGTAATTGTTTTCAGTAATATGCTTCTCTGTTATTGTGTTAGCAGTGTAATGTGGTACCACAACTTCAGTTTTTCATCTTAACATTTTATTGCTTCCCTTATCTTGCTGCAAATTTCATTTTTACCTCTACTAGCAAATTACATTTCTCTAGAGAGAATACTAGATGTGCTATAGAGCTCTGTAGTTAATACAGTCTTGGATGATGGTAACCTTGACATTATAGCAGTTAATGGTGTTTTTTGTATTTTTGGTAGTGAATGGAAACATATTTCTATAACCAAAGGCATTTACTTACTAAAGGGACTGCCAGAATAATATTTGCACAACTACTCTTTAATCATGTTAGCACAGATATTTCTTATAATAATTGTATGAGGGAAGTATCCACAATAAATGAAGAGCTGTAAACTTTTATTGGTTTTCCTCTGTCTGTTAAAAGCTATTGGCATCAAGGAAGGGGGCAGAAGAATATTTTCTCAAACCCTGATCTTCATGCTAGTTGAAATTTCATCTCTGTCATTTCTGTACAATTGCTGTTAAAAGGTCCTGGATGGACTGTTTGAATTCTAATTGATAGTATCACCATATTGCCATCTGAAGACAGCTGTATGCCACTGATTGATGGTAGTATCAAAGCATGAATATAAGTTAAATCTTATTTCCCAATCTTCCCTTCAGCAGCAAATTTGGTATTTTTCTTTCTTTCTGCCTTTTTGGTAAACAGTGCTCATTTGGACGTTGATTTATTTCTGTAGAAAAATAACTTGTTTGAAGGCTTTTATTTCTTCAGACCGAGACCCAGAAGTAGAACTCAAAAGTGAGCAAACAACCTTTGTTTCAGTTCAAAACCTACCCAAAAAAGGAGAAAAATGGAAACAAACCTTTTTTTAACCTCAGCAACTATTCTTGACCAAGGTGTCATATAATTGTAATCTTAGTCCTATAATCTGTCCACAGGTATTGTCAAAGAAGTCAAAATATTTATGTGAAATGGAAAGATAATCTTAGACCATGCAGGTAAATAAAGTAAAACCTAGAGTAATTCCACAACAGTGCTCTGAGATTTATTTAGTTATTTGTTTTAGTATTGCATTGGCTCCAGATTCTCTAGTCAACTCTACTAAGTTTAAAAGCCTAGTTGAAGCAAATATGTTTAATCTATTTTCCTTTAATGCTGACAAAAAAATTTTTTTGTCTAAAATGGTGGGCACAATTAAAATGTGATGTGCCAGCAGTTTCTTGAAATGATCTGTAACTTGAGAGTCATATAAGGGGCTGCTTTTAATGGCGATTAACCTATAAACTGGGGTGTTGCATATTTGCATGGGTACTTTATTGTATTATACAATTACTTTTACAATGTCTGCGGGCAAACCTGTTTCTTAAAATGTGGATTTAAGTCCACATTTATTCCTTTAGACATTATTTCCATAAAGTTATGGCGGTTAGGATTTTCACATTTGCAACTGGTGCATAAATCAAGAGAATAGATAAAATGGGATACTCAGCAACAAGAAAGGGAGTCACTAAACAGAAAACTGAACCAAATTAAAACTGTATTCCTTTGCATCTTTTCCTGATGTAGTCTACTTGATATTGCTTATACTATGCTGTTGCAAGGATGTGGAAATCTTTTAAGCAATAGAAACATTAACTGCTTTGTTATTTTTGAATACTGTTTATTGAAATATTAGAAAGCCAGAGCCTTGTTCCAATATCAAGAAATCGAAGAGCTTATTGCCATAACACTGCATCTAAAAAGCCAGCAACTCTTTCTTTCTCTAAAGCTCAAGAGAATTACAATGACATAACAGGCAAAGAGCTACAACAAGGAGAAATGTTATTGTCAGCCTGATTTTAGATAGGGAAAAATGACTGCCGTCATTTTGCATTTCTATGGAATTAAATGAAGCCTTCTGATCTCCCTTTTTCCTCCCACCACCATTGATAAATCCACCTAAGCTGTTTCTCTGCCTGTAGAAACCCACATGAAGCCAAATGCAACACGGATGTAAAATTGTTCTTGTTCTTGTTCCTGAATACTTTTTCTTGCTTTTCCTTTCCTTAATACTTTTCCTTTCCTTCCAGTTGTTGGACACAGAAATGGGAACAGAGGTAGGACAATAAATCTGATACTTTGTTGCGAGATATAAACATATCCAAGTAAATTTGTAATTCATTGTAACAAAAGTGGAATAGAAAGGTATCATCTAAAAAAAAATAAAGACCTGCACTTAATGATACCAGTATTGCAACTTCTTTTCTTCCTTTATCCAGAGGACCTAAGAGCATATGTTTGCTTTAATTTGGCTGCAAGATGACATAAGGAGCATTGGTTAAGTAACGAGCTAAAAAGCTCAAGGCAATATCTCCCATTCTTACTTTCATGTTTATTTGAACATTAATATTATTAAGGTTTATCAGAAATAAGAACATAATTATTGCAAACTACATATACTAAATCCAATTTGAATTCTTCCTTTTATATTTATATCTCTATTTGTATTTAAACATATTCTCTTATTTCCTTTCAGATAAAATCTTTAAACCATTCCTAGTCAGCGAACTACTAAAGTTCACCAGAAATAGTAACCCATTTATTTCAACCTTGATCAAACAAACCAATTTTATACTATTTATTCTTTCATCCAATTATCTATAGATTCCCCCAGACATAATACTAACATCTGCTTTCTCATACTCTTTGTCCTTCTTCTTAAAACAGTGGTGTCTTTATCAAACACCATTTATAATTACAGCAGAAAGAAGTTATCCATGTCACTGTTCTCTTTGTCTCTTCTCAGAAAATCCTTGACACTTTCAAGAAGTTCTTTTGGATATCCAGTATAGAGAAATTATCCATATCACTCTTCTGGTTTAATGTTTATATGTCTTTTAAAGTGATTAAATGATTATCCAGTTTCATTTGTAAATCCATTATTTCCATGCCTTTCTTATATGCTTTCACTTTGGGATCCATATTCCAATCAATTTCAGTTTTATTTAATGAGGCCAAGCTATCTGTACAGCAGGATTTCCTAATGTAATCTTAAAATACACATCCCCTAGCTCCCCAAAATCTGAGCACCAAAATGAATGTAATGAACAATGGAAACAATACAATGAAACTTTGGGGAAGGTTGATTTATTGTCAAAGGCAACAAAAAGGTTCTTCATATCTTGTCTGGATTCTGTTTGCACCTCACTAAGGGAGGTACACCTCATAGTTTTGAAAACTGTTCTAGAGGGTTACTATGCACTGAAGAATTAGGAAGTTAGGAATTCTCATAAAGATTCATTTATATTTTTCTTGGCCTTGTATCTCTGAGGTGTGCTCAGAGATGCTAGGGTTTTGTGTCAATTGTTGATTTTGTCAGTGAAACATACTTCAGAATGGACTGCAAGTACTGCACTGAAATGAAGTACAATACAGACTGCCAAAGATGTGATGCTTTAACTTTATTTTTGAAATTGCATTTCTGAATTGCAATGTCTGATCACGTAGTGTAGAGTAGGGAAAAGAGACAAACGTTGGCTGCTCATCAAAGTCCATCATGTTTTATTATTAGGCAGGGTGCCATCCAAACAGAAGGACATAAATGGAAGCAAGCCAACATAACATGTATGCATATCCTAGAAGGCAAGTGTGCTTGCATATTAATACTTTAGAAAAATTCACTTCCCTCCAAAAAGGCTGATGTCTGAATCAAGAGAGTGACCTTTGTGGGGGAAAACAGTTCATGTTGAATTATGGCTCTCCACTGTCTTGGGGTAACTACTGTTTTGGGTGATTTGCTATTATCTACAGTGAGACGGTAATAGTTTTGCCTTCCCTTAATTCTTACCTATTAATTCTTGCTGCAATAGTAAAGAAAAAAATGTAATTCACTTAAATACATGTTATGCTTCTCACCACAGTGAAAATGAGAGGCCTTTTTATTCATTTCCCCCCCACTTGTGATGTGCTTAAAAATGAACAAATATGCTTTAATATAGAGGCTTGGCCTAAAATATTAATAGCCAATAGAGACAAATCACATGGTTTCTTCTCAAAGACTGAGAAAATCATGAAGCTGACATCTAGATGAAAAGAAACCGCCATTACTGTGGGATATTGAGGAACTCTCCATAAGGATTGAGAGTCTGGTTGAGCCCAAATATAACTGAAATAATATATAGAGTAACTAAGACATTGAGCTACAAATGAGGGAGCTTTCAGTCAAAATCTCACTTCCATCATGAAATCCCAGGACGATTTTGAACAAAAGTCTTTTCCTCAGGAGCTAAATCTGTAAAATGAGGAATGGATCCACTTTATATAATTGATCTCTAGAATCCCCCAAACTAGCCTTCTCAGTTTATTAGAGTAAAGTTACAAATTGTATATATGCACAGTTTTTATAATAGTGTCAGGTGCTGTATAAATGCTAAATATTATAATAATATATACAATATATTACTAGGGAGCACTAGAAAAATAACTGGCCTCTGGTTTAGCTCAGCAAAAAGTACTGATGACTTTAGGAGATTTAGGAGGTATTTGTCAAACTATTAAAGTCTTAAATAATTTCAGTAGAGTTTATGCAGAGTCTGTTTCTGTAAATTTTAAATAAAGTTAGAAGAAAGAGCACTGGGGAGGGGGGTTTCTATCATAACGGAATGCAATATATATGCAAGGGGAAAATACCATTGCAAATACTGCCCTTTGTCTACTATAGCATTCTGCACTTTGTCTACTTTGGGAGTTGGTTGTAAAAAGGTATGTGTTCTTTCAGTTTCTGATGTGCTATGAATATTATTATTATGTTGTTGACATTTAAATTCAAGTAAATTTAAGGGAGACCTGGTAGGATTCTCTTTTTGCTGTGCTTTTCAGTGTCCTTATTTTCTTTCTGTATGATTACTGGAGAGACTTGCTGTATTTCAGTTGTCTTTCTTGACCTATGTTGGGATGTAGGTTTCTGGATAGTTTAGCCGAAATCATGGGAAAGGACACAATCTCTTTCAACTACTATGTTGCTGAACTTAGTGAGGAAGATTTGACTATGGATCTCTGCTATGGGTCTACTCTGTAGATCTGAAAAGCAATGAATAGAGATTCAGTCAAGGCTAAATAACAATATAAATCTATCACATTCATGGAGAAACTCATATTGAGTGTAAAAAGGTCATCTTAGTTTTGCAGCAAGCCAAGCATATTTTATGCCTTGAAAACTGTGTTTGAGCCAAAAGGCTTGACTTGCCAAGTTGGCGAAGACAGTCTATCTCGTCTCCTCTTTCTGTCCAGCTAACTGCTATCAGTTGTTATCAGATTGTAAATTTTGAAGACATTCTACTATGATTTATAATTCCAAGTAAGGCGTTTCATTAGAATCTCTTAACAAATATGTTATTGTCTCATTCTATGCATGTTTTTTCAGGAGTACATATCATTAGTTGCAGTGGGATTTGCTTGCAACTAAGTGAACTTAAAACTGCAAATTCAATTCAACAGTACGTTGCACCTCATAGATTAGTCCCCATATTAGTTAACTTCTGGATGGTATCCATTCTCCATAGTTCTGGCCTTGGGATTAGAATGCATATTGATTTTTGAGATGATTAGGGCTGGATATGCATCCACTCCCCTCTGACTCCAGAAATTCCATGAATGTAAGCACATACTATACAAGTAGGTACATATCTTTATTAAGGATTTAGTGTGAACTTTGAAAACAAAGTGGATGCTTGGAGTTGCATTAAAATGTCCTGTTTTTAAGACTGAATGGTTTAATGCATAGGCATAGCAGCAGTTGTCTCCTGCTGACTTGGTTGTTTGCAGAAGGGGCAAGGGGGAGCAAAACATGAATGCAATGCAAATTGGGTCCCTTGTGTATTTGTACTGCAAAGCCACATATGTAAGGGATGTATCTAGGACCATGAATTCATGATGTATGCTTTGGTGTATTTGTAATTAGCTGCAGAAGACTTCAAATGTTGTTTCTGTTTTCCTATCCAGTAACAAAAATTTGAAAATGTTAGCAAACCCAACTCAGAAAAATAAATTTCAGTATAACTCCCAAAACATTTATTGAAACCCAAGAGATACAGTATGTATCCAGAACTGTGCAGAATAGCTATCTAACAGAAAACAAGTTTCAGTTCAGAGTTGATCATCATTAGTTATAATTGTTCTCCATCCTGGTTGCTAAGGAACATTTGTATTTAACACTTTAAACTTTAACTTACAGACTTGATGGGCTGCCATTGATGTTCTAATAAGGAAAATAATGGAGAGCATGCATTTCAGTGTGTACAAGAAGAAAACAAATGATTCCTTTCATATTTCTTTTTAAATAGGAGAATTCTAATTCCCATGCCTTCTCAACTCTGGCAGCTGCACAATGACAGGGACTTTGAATTTTTATTAATTATGGTAATTCCTGCTAGCATAGATATAGAACAACTATGAAATTGGTATTTGAATAATTAAGCATTTGTGGAGAAGGAGGCTAAGCAATTCTTAAGTCTCCTCTCTACTTTTTAGGTTTCTTCTTTTCAACTTGGAAATGTGTTTAAAAGAATAAAAGCCATAGAATCTTACATACATACATACATACACATACAGTACATACACACTTATAAATATGCATGTATACTCACAGTGCATTATTTTTCAGATTTTAGAGATGTTTTTGAAATACCATTATGTAAGGTTGTATAGTGGATAGATGCACATAATATGTGGATATACTGTTTGCAGGTATCAGGGTTCTATCGCTAACAGATTAATTTAGCCATATGTGCAATTTCTGCATTGCATAATTATTGACAGTTTGGGTTATATGTAATGATCTCCAAAAGATACTATCTAACTGTAAATAATTTAAATGTGAAGTAATGTAGCATGCTTGCTGTTTTTCTGTGGAGTCTAATGAAAATCAAGTATCTTCTTCGACGACTGTTCTTGTTCTTTTAAAACCAAATTAACCATAGGATCTCTTTCCCCATCTATCCAATATGTGAAAAACCTGGAGGATTTTTTTTAACCATTTCAGCATTCCACGGGAAGTTTCCTCCTGAACTGCCATTTGCTCCTGATGAGAAAGCTAGATGACTACACACGGATTGTCAACACACATTTTAACTGTTGAGTGAGACTATGCCCAAATAGGGATGGTCAGAGTCCTGAGGAATAAAAGGCAGGGGTAAGGTCAATCAGTTGGCCTGCTAACAGAAGGAATTACGAAAAGAAAAATCCCTCTTTTGCTATAGAAAGCCTGATCTTGGAAAGCTTTGCTCCTAAGCACTAAGTTTGATGATCCCATAAAACAAGGATTTCCAACTACAAGCCCTACTGTTTATGACAAGACACATTGTTAGCTCAGGATTAATCTGGAATGAAGGAGGCTTAGATTTACCATTTAAAGATGTCTGATGCAGTACAGGTTGAATTTATTTGTCAGGGCTTAAAATCCTCTTAGCTGGAACAGTCAGCAGACTGATTCTATATTCCATCCACCAGACTACTTTACACCTTATGAGCCCCACTACCTGCATCCTGTGCCTAGAAATGGTTGTCTCCTCCATCCCAATTCCATTTTATGAGATCTGGTGGTTTTCAGTTAATGTTTTCATCATCAAATAAGCTGCAAATGTTGAACTGCACCTCTGTTTTGATAACCATCTTATCAGATTTGGAGGTAGAAGACAAACTCCTGCCCTGTTTGAATCTCTGTTCAGCAAGCACAAGATCCATATGTGTAGGCTCAAACAGATGATCCTGAGAGGGGATCTTGTCTTTCATTCTTCCCCTTTCCTTGGAAATGAGGAAAACTGACCAGCTGTATATTTTTCCTCCTTTGAGGGAGGAAATCTTGCAACTCTGCCATGACAATTGGCCAGTTGGATATTGCTGAGTTTTTGAAACCATCATTCTGCTACTTTTAGTGGCTTTATGTCAGAAGAGACATCAAAGCCAAAATTTCATCTTGTCACATGTTCCCATGACAGATCTCTAACTGCCCACCAGTCAGACTGCTATATTCAATCTATCCCATCACTGCAAGGGATATATTTTTATTATTGGAAAGGATCTGGATGGCATTTTGGTCATAGTTTATATATTTATTAGTTGTTTATTTTTATTTACTTAGTGAATAAAACTTTAAAAAAGAACATGAAAAAAATAAAACAATACAACAAAAGCAAAAAGAAAACCCCACCAAGCTCCTTCTCTAAGAGCAATTGATAATGTGAGAATGATTTTGGGAAATGACGGGAAGAGATGCTGCTTAGGGGAATGATCAGATAAAAGGGGAAGGACCCCATAGCTGAATAATTGGCAAAGAAAGAAACTTAGGAAGGATCTACCCTAACCTATCAAGCAGCAAAAGGGAGATTTCTACTTTCACTCTGCAGGTTACATTAACATAATCTTGCAAGTATGAAACTGTCAGATGTCAGAATGCAAGTACATAAGGTCAGAATTTGTTTCATGATGTAACTGCATGTACAGGGAATCTCTCAGCAACTCCAGGAAATGAAGGAGAAAACAGAAGAAGAGGGTGTGGCAGCTGGCAAGTCTAGAAATCAAAAGGCAAATAAGATGGTTATCAAAACGGTTATGCAGATCAATAGTTGCAGCTTATCTGATGATGAAATCATTAACTGAAGCTGAAAACTACATCTTTTGATGTTGGTGAATTGTCAATTATTGTGGCACAACTAGATGTACTTTTCTTTTAGTACATCACCAATTTTATAGAAGAAGCAGAAAAGCCATGGTGCTAAAAAGAAAAGGTATTAGTTATTGATTATTCAGATATCTTGGTCTGAAAAAATCCTAGGAATTTAATGAGGAAACATAAAGGTTCA
>JANHFJ010009765.1:87800-98378 GCA_032468195.1 Cerberus rynchops
GGGAACGTGGATTCTGGAACTCTTGAGGATACATCTGAAGAACCAAACCTTCCTTTCTTATGTATAGCACAGGGTGAAAAAAAAAAACAAAAAAACAAAAAAAAAACAAACAGGTTGTTAAATGTTTTGGTCACAGGCCATTTAATGCTTCATAAACAACATTGGATAAAGATGAAAAACCTGTTAAATTAAAACAAAAAGGATGAATGAATTTATTATCCTCTCTTTGCTTAAATGTATAACATTATTTAAATGTTAAATATTTAATAAAAATATTTAGATTGCCATTATATATGCTACAGTTGGGCAGTGTGTGTACCTTAGCCCAAATATATGGGACTTTGAGCTAATTTCAGATATGAGTGATTTATTCAGATCCTTAGTAAAAACTATCTCTTCTTACTAAAAGGAGTAAAAGAAGAAAGGGAATGTCAGAGATTGAATTTTGTCATCTACTCTTGAACTCACCTCTCATCATGACTCATTCTATTAATGCACAAGATACAACCTCCTTTGGAAAAATATGGAGGTTGACTACTTCTAGGGGACTAAAATATGGAGGTTGACTACTTCTATAGGGGTAATCTAAGGAAGAACATTGCTAACATCTTTTCATTTTACCCCCAAATATCCATAATAGAAGAAGGAGACAAAACAGAATAATTCTTTTGAATTCCCCATCTGTATATTAAAATAATTTCTCCTAAAAATACCAAAAGTGGCACAATGATGTGACTACTAAAGTTTGTGAAAGATATTTCTGGAGAAGAACAATTATATAAAAGCATACTAACATCTGATCTAAAGAAGCAAATGAAGAGAAGATACTGCTATATAATCCATAGAAACAGTTTTGTATGTTGTATAGAGTGCACACTAAGCAGTTCCAGCATAATATCTTTGACTAGCTGCCATATGTTGTTGTAGCATGTGATTTTAGTTACACAGGTAAATGCCAAGTATAAACTTTGTACAGAGTCAGGCTTCAAGTGAAAAGCTGGCAGTGTAATTCAAATGGCAGCTACTACATTGATCTGTTGCAACATATGTAGGAGTTAGGTGACACCTCACAAACTAGCATATTCTGTGAAATGATAGTCAATCTGGTATTCCAGATGTTGAACTGTAACTCCAGCATCACTGTTAATCTTGCTTGTTATGGATGCAACTTTTAGAATACCATATGTTGCCTATCCGTGTTCTGGTGTAGGCATTCATATACTACTTTGCATTGACTTCAAAAGAGTCTCCTCTGTGTTTATGGTGTGGACCATGATGGGTTTTGAATAGTTCAGAAGAACTTTTTGAAGAGTACAGGGGAAAAAAGCTTTTCTGTGCTGTGTTGCACTGGATAGATTTAGGTTATATGTTATGTTACAAAGCCATTGCAGGTCTCTTCCATTTAAAAAAATACAGCTTTCTAACATGCCAAGGATCTTGGACTATAATTTTACTTTGGAAGGTATGTGTACAGTAAGAGGAAATAGCAATTAGATTCAAAGATTTTATAATATCGTCATACCTCATTGCCTCTACATAATAATGGAAAATGGTAAAACGGGAATAGAAAGACAAACCATTGGATCCTGTCATGTGAAATTGATAGAGTTGTTATTGTGTACATGAGCTCATGAATTCTCATTGCACTGTATTTGCTGGATTCCTTCCAGACTTACAGTCTTTTCCTTTTTAGCGGCCTGGCTTGCAATGCTCTCTAGATATGCCAGCATCTTACACAGTATCTGAGCAGAGATCTTTGTCTACTGTATTCCTACGTTAATCGAGAAGATGCTCAAACAAAACTATTTTGTACAACATTCAACATATAGAACATTTTGCTTGAATAATAATAATCTTAGATTAATATGATTTAAAGAAATTATTAAGATGAAGGAAAACCTGGGTATTTACAAACAATGCTACATGTTTCAAAGAAGTGCAGTGTATTCCTACTTCTCTGGATTTCTAGTGAGTTCAGTAAAATTTATATTCCATTGTAACCAGAAAACCTTGTGCATATTTATTTCCTCAGTAGTTACTTTTCTTGTATGTAATAGGATTGCACTATTAGGGAAGATCGATTAGGGAAGTCTCATGGAAATCAAAATGGCTATTAAATCCAACATTTGCTCCATATATTTACTATTATTAAAGATAAGGAGGAGATGAGGAAGTCCCCCCTACTCTTCCCAGTCCATGTCATTCCCCATGTACCTACCCCAACCTGTGCAGCACCTTGTGCACACACTATGCACTCTCCCTGACTTGTGCTGCTTCCGCATGTTTTTACCAATTCATGTGGCACCCCGATGGACTCTTCTCAACTTGCAGCATCTCCCATGCCCCAGCCAACTCACACAATCCCTCTCATGCATCCTTGTGTACCCTTCCTGATCTACTGTGCACACTTGCATGCCCTCCCTGACCCACATTCCATCGAGCATATTGAATCTTCTCCACACATTTTTTTAGGGGAGGGGAAGAATAGAAGCAGATTTTGTTAACCAACGTACAAGGGGGTGATGGAGAATGTACTTTTGAAAACTCTCAGAATTTCCCAAGCATCCCAGGAGGTGTCTTCCTGTTTATTTATAACCTTGGTTTGGTACTCAGCCTGAGTGCTCTTAGAGGCAATGATTTTATCATTTCCCACATTGTGCTGATATCCTCTTATGGACTGATGCATGTGAGTGTAAGTTAAACATATGAATTGTACTGTCTGTAATTGATTTTGCGTATTGTTTGATTAAATGAATAAATTGTATTTGTCTTGGCATTTTAGTGGTGGAAGCTGCATCTGACATTATTTGCTACTTGTTATCGCAGTTGGAATATTGTAGATTTGAAGCTGAAGCAGGTGGTATAATAACTCCTCTGTTGTGGTGTCACACAAATACTTTGCCTCAGTGATGGATTTGTTCTGATATGTTTCAAAGTGAACTGACTTTGATCAGCATAGTGAAAAACCTAAAATAGGAGATGGAACAATTCACCTTCTATTTTAAGGAATTTTTAATTATTTACAGTCTTTTATTATACTGTGTTTGTATGTATATGTGGGTGTATTAGACCATGTTTTGTTGCTTTTCACTGATTGAGTAAAAATGTTATTTTCCAGTATTCTTATGGTACTGTTAGTGGAAATATTGGGCAATAAAGAATTCTTATTTTTCTAGCCTATAAAAGCCTGTAACAGATGGGTTTCTGTACATTGAACTACAATTTTTTGAACTTTCAGGTAAGAGGGCTGTGAATTCTGGGAGTTGTGGTCCAAAACATAGAGAAGCCCTGAAATCAAGCCTCAATAGTACCATCAGCAATTAACCACTCAAGCATATTTATAAACTTTAAGATTCCCATGTTCCCATTATTTATCTAGCCAATAAAATAGTCTTGTATCATCTTTTATTTTTTTCAGAATTAGGGCAATTTTCTTTTTTCTCCAATGCCAAGTGTAAACTGATTCATGAAACACTTACTATATTCAGTATACAACCTCTAGTTTGAGATGAAAAAAGTGGTTCAGTTCTTAGGCTTTTCTGCCTGCCCCTCCCCCCACATTCTCTGGAGTTTTGTGTACAAAGTTAATTGATGCAATGTTCTGGAGAATTCTAAAGCTTGTATGCTTTTTTTCTGCCCTTAGAATTGGATCTAATAAATGAATTACTAAAAATTGTTTTTGGAATTCTTTTCTTTCTCACATCGTAACAGCCGTCTCTGGTTTTAGAAGCAGTTTTGGTTTTGTTAAAACATGACATCCAAAAAGATCAGAAAATGATTTTTTTAAAGTGTGGGAGAAATTATATACTGTATTATTTTGTTTATTTATTAAATTTATATCTATGTCCAATTCACTAATGATTGATAAAAATATAACCTGCAACAGAAACATAATTTACAAAACTCTAGACTACAATGTATGCTGCATTATCTGATATTTCCATTTGTACTATAGATGCTTATATCACCCTAGAGAAGATGGTTAAAGATCTTCTGGGCCTTTCTGATCTGGGTAGTGCTAAGTCAAGACTCAAAGCTGTTAATTATTACTTTCTAGAAATTAACACTTTGAACATCCCCACACATATTTTTGATAGAAGGTATATGTCAACTGTATGGAAATGTCAGTAAGAAAATGTATTCAGAATCAAAATTAGAATATTAAGTAAGTTAGTTTGGAAATTCAAAAAAATAATTTATTTTGTGAAAATCTGACAGTGAGAGCTGCATGCAATTTTTCCTTTACTGTACTGTAAAATATGTAGTCCAACAGCAACCACTCATCCGATTTCTGTACTTTGAGCTCATTTTCAGACAGTTTTGTAAGCTTAATTGTGGAACTTTCCTCAGAAACCACAGCTCGTTTCAGTTTTGTCACTACATCCCTTTCATTCTTTTAATTTATTGCCTCTGGAGTACGAATCATGTGGATTTTTAGATACCCTTATATTATCCATATGTTTCATAATTAAGGTTTGCGGAGAAGTAGACAAATATTTCTGCCTATGGGAAACTAAACCCTGAATTAATCTTTCTCTTTTACTTTACATTTATCACTCTAAGGTATGTGAGGTTAGTCACATTGCTCTGGGCCAGGACTTTGCACTATCCATAAATTGCACTTTACTTTGTAGTGTTTCAATAGCTTAGATCCACCACACAAGATCAAAACCAATATTTTAAAAAAGCAGTTCTACCTTTCATTCCACTGCTGATTTAAGGCTTGTAGAAAAAAGAATCATAAGTCAAGATTGTGACAATCAGGAGTATTTTTATGGCAGCAAAGTACAGAAAATAATTGTATTGTGTGTGTGTGTGTGTGTGTGTGTGTATGATTTACCAAATAAGTGTTTAATAGCATTTAAATTATGTTGAAAGGATTTTTCGATAAAACCATTTTTAAGAAAAACATTCACTATTAGATATATACCCTGTCTTTTCATTTATGGAAATAATCAAAGCAATGTACATTTTTTAAAAAGTGTGGAACAGAAAACGTAACCATAAAATCGGAAGCAAAAACACTATTTTTAAAATGTCATTGAAATAATTTACAGTCCAAAGCCTTGTGATAGAGAAATGCTTTTTCTATTTTCCCATATACAGGGAGAAAAGGGATCAAGTATCTCTCCAGTGTACCTTTGCTTTGGAGAAAGCCCTAAGTGATAAAGTAGAAATTGTTTTTTTTTTAAACAAATGTACATTAGTTGTTTACCATTAGAAAAATTTTATATTCCACCATAAAGGCAAACCCTACCTGGGGATTGCCAGGAATAATAAAGGCTTTGCAAAGGGAGGAATATTCATGCTTTTACAATGTTAGATAGACAGATGGGCAGACAGACAGACAGATAATCCAGTTATTCATCCTAAGATCTCTGCCTAGGAACAGTTTTGTGTATATTGTACATATTTTATTTCTATCCCACCTTATTATTAAATTAATTAGTCAAGGCAGATAGGTAATTAAAATATAGGATATATAGTACTTTGAAAGGATATTTTATATTTATGACAGTTGCAGTGTCCCTGGGTCATGTATCACTTTTTGTGACCTTCTCACAAGCAAAGTCAATGGGGAAGCCAGTTTCGTTTAACAACTGTGTTATTAACAACTGCAGTGATTCACTTAACAACTATGGCAAGAAAGGTTGTAAAATGGGGAAAACTCACTTAAGTGTCTCGCTTAACGACATAAATTTTGGACTCAGCTGTGGTTGTAAGTCGAGGACTCTCTGTTACATATTTGGGAGTAGAATCTGCCCAATTCCTATTGGACACTTCAGATTGATGTGGGCTTCCAATCTTTTGGCAATGCGTCCTCTGCCCATTTAGTCTCATATGAGAAGAAAGACCAGAAATTCTGGCCCTTTCTGAATGGCTTTTCCAATGTTATGTGGGTTGTTTTTTTTTTACTAACACACATCTACTGCTATTTGAAAAGTAAAGTAAATCTGGCATTTATTAAACTTGCACGCTGCCCATCTCTGCACGACTAACAGGCGTTCAATTGTATAAAACACTAAACCAATAAATAAGGGTCATAAATTTAAAATTCAATTAAACTAAAGCTAGCCAGAATGCAGAGAGAGGGAACAAAGTGCACACAGAAAAGAGGCAGGGTGTCACACAACTCTTTTGGTCACCTACAATCCCCATTTTGGGAGGAGGGGCACTTGAGGGGGAAAAAAAACACTTTCGGATCTGTGTTCCTGGCTGTTAATAAACCGGACAAATTGAAAGTAAGAGCTGTAATATCTAACCTGGTGGAAGAAAAAAAAAATGCCATTCTCGCTCCCTCTCTCAGTTGCTCTAATAAACCTGGGAAATCTCTAAAGATCTCCTCCTCACCAATTAAAATCCGTTAATGAGCTCCTCCCTCCAGTAGTGTTGACTCCAAAGGGAAAAGGAGGAGATAATGTATATGTTGAGACGCAGAAGAACACCATAAATACACCACGCCTAATTTATATAACTTGTCAGTGCTGTGCTTTCCACTTTTCATTTTTCCTCCCTCTTTTCAAAAGCAGTATTTCGGTTTTTTTCCACACGGAAATCCGCAGCCTCGCCTGATTATTTTTCCCAATTCATCTCTCGGCTCTGTTGTTCGGTGTATTTCAGCCAGGTTTGCCATTGCTGTTCAACACAGTTGTAGCTCTGTTGAGAATAGAACAATTCTGAAATGGTCCCAAAAGGTGCTTGTTTCGAGAGGCAACTGGACTTTCTGGTTTTTCTTTGAAGGCATTTCACTTCTCCAAGAAGCTTCCTTGGCTGAAATAGCTACTTCATATCCTCTGTTAGTTAGGCTCTCTTTCCATCTCCTCGGTACCTATCCAAGTTCATAATCCTGGGTGCTCTGTGTAGGATTCAAAAAATACTCACCCTCTCCTTGTTTTGCATCCAAAGTATTTACCTGGCTGTCCTGTATGACATTCCAAGTATACTTACTGTCTCCTGTGTACCTATCCAAATATATACTCCTGGCCGCCCTGTGTAGGATTTAAAATTACTCACTCTCTCCTTGTTATGCGTCCAAAGCATTTTCCTGGCTGTCCTGTATGACATTCCTCAACTGCGAGCCTTCTCCTGGGTACATATCCAAGTTCATAATCCTGGCTGCCCTGTGTAGGATGCAAAAATACTCACCCTCTCCTTGTTTTGCGTCCAAAGTATTTACCTGGCTGTCCTGTATGACATTCCAAGTATACTTACTGTCTCCTGTGTACATATCCAAATATATACTCCTGGCCGCCCTGTGTAGGATTTAAAATTACTCACTCTCTCCTTGTTATAAGTCCAAATAATTTAACTCACTATCCTGTATGAGATTCCTCCAATACTATCCATCTCCTGGGTCTGTATCCAAGTTCATAATTCTGGCTGCCCTGTGTAGGATTCAAAAAATACTCACCCTCTCCTTGTTATGCGTCCAAAGCACTTACCTGGCTGTCCTGTATGACATTCCAAGTATACTTACTGCCTCCTGCGTACCTTTCCAAATATATACTCCTGGCTGCCCTGTGTAGGATGCAAAAATACGCACTCTCTCCTTGTTCTATGTCCAAAGAATTTACCTGGCTGTCCTGTATGAGATTCCTCCAATATAAACTATCTCCTGGGTCCGTATCCAAGTTCATAATCCTGGTTTACCTGTGTAGGATTTAAAAAATATTCACCCTCTCATTGTTATTTGTCCAAACCATTTATCTCCCTGTCCTGTATGACATTCCTCAAATGCTATCCATCTCCTGGGTACCTATCCAAGTTCATAGTTCTGACTGCCCTGTGTAGGATTCAAAAAATACTCACCTTCTCCTTATTATGTGTCCAAAGAATTTACCTCACTGTGCTGTAAGAGATTCCTCCAGTACTAACCATCTCCTGGGTCCGTATCCAAGTTCATAATCCTGGTTTACCTGTGTAGGATTTAAAAAATACTCACCCTCTCATTGTTATGTGTCCAAAGCATTTAGCTCCCTGTCCTGTATGACATTCCTCCAATGCTATCCATCACCTGGGTACCTATCCAAGTTCATAGTTCTGACTGCCCTGTGTAGGATTCCAGAAATACTCACCTTCTCCTTATTATGTGTCCAAAGAATTTACCTCACTTTGCTGTATGAGATTCCTCCAATACTAAGCATCTCCTGGGTTTGTATCCAAGTTCATAATCCTGGCTGTCCTGTGTAGGATTCAAAAAATACTCACCCTCTCCTTGTTATGCATCCAAAGCATTTTTCTGGCTGTCCTGTATGACATTGCAAGTATACTTACTGTCTCCTGTGTACCTATCCAAATATATACTCCTGGCCGCCCTGTGTAGTATTTAAAACTACTCACTCTCTCCTTGTTATATGTCCAAATAATTTGCCTCATAGTCCTGTGTGAGATTCCTCCAATACTAACCATTTCCTGGGTCCATATCCAAGTTCATAATCGTGGATGCCCTGTGTAGGATTCAAAAAACAGTCCCACGATTTTCGTTATTTGACCAAAGCATTTACATGGCTGTCCTGTATGCCATTCCTCTAATGCTATCCATCTCCTGGGTACCTATCCGAGTTCATAATCCTGGGTGCTCTGTGTAGTATTCAGAAAAACACTCACCCTCTCCATCTTATGCGTCCAAAGCATTTACCTGCTTTCCTCTATGACATTCCAAATATACTTACTGCCTCCTGGGTACCTTTCCAAATATATACTCCTGCCTGCCCTGTGTAGGATGCAAAAATACGCACTCTCTCCTTGTTATATGTCCAAAGAATTTACCTGGCTGCCCTGTATGAGATATTAACCATCTCCTGGGTCCGTATCCAAGTTCATAATCCTTGTTTACCTGTGTAGGATTTAAAAAATACTCACTCTCTCGTTGTTATGTGTCCAAAGCATTTAACTCCCTGTCCTGTATGACATTCCTCTAATGCTATCCATCTCCTGGGTACCTATTCAAGTTCATAATCCTGGGTGCTCTGTGTAGGATTCAAAAAAATACTCACCCTCTCTATGTTATGTGTCCAAAGCATTTTCCTGGCTGTCCTGTATGACATTCCTCCACTGCGAACCTTCTCCTGGGTACATATCCAAATTCGTAATCCTGGCTGCCCTGTGTACGATTCAAAAATACTAACCCTATCCTTGTTTTCCGTCCAAAGTATTTACCTGGCTGTCCTGTATGACATTCCAAGTATACTTACTGTCTCCTGTGTACCTATCCAAATTTATACTCCTGGCTGCCTTGTGTAGGATGCAAAAATACTCACTCTCTCCTTGTTATATGTCCAAATGATTTGCCTCATAGTCCTGTATGAGATTCCTCCAATGTTAACCATCTCCTGGGTCCGTATCCAAGTTCATAATCCTGGTTTACCTGTGTAGGATTTAAAAAATACTCACACTCTCATTGTTATGTGTCCAAAGCATTTAGCTCCCTGTCCTTTATGAGATTCCTCTAATACTAACCATCTCCTGGGTACCTATCCAAGTTCATAGTTCTGACTGCCCTGTGTAGGATTTAAAAAATACTCACATTCTCCTTATTATGTGTCCAAAGCATTTACCTGGCTGCCCTGTATGACATTCCTCAACTGTGAACCTTCTCCTGGGTACATATCCAAATTCGTAATCCTGGTTGCCCTGTGTAGGATTCAAAAATACTCACCCTCTCCCTGTTTTGTGTCCAAAGCATTTATCTGGCTGTCTTGTGTGACATTGCTCCAATATTAACCATCTCCTGGGTACCTATCCAAGTTCATAATTTTGGCTGCCCTGTGTAAGATTCAAAAAATACTCACCTTCTCCTTATTATGTGTCCAAAGAATTTACCTCACTGTGCTGTATGACATTCCTCCAATGCTATCCATCTCCTGGATACCTATCCAAGTTCATAGTTCTGACTGCCCTGTGTAGGATTTAAAAAATACTCACATTCAGCTTATTATGTGTCCAAAGCATTTACCTGGCTGTCCTGTATGACATTCCTCAACTGCGAACCTTCTCCTTGGTACATATTCAAATTCGTAATCCTGGCTGCCTTGTGTAGGATGCAAAAATGCTCACTCTCTCCTGTTATAAGTTCAAATAATTTACCTCACTGTCCTGTATGAGATTCCTCCAATACTAACCATCTCCTCGGTCTGTATCCAAGTTCATAATTCTGGCTGCCCTACGTAGGATTCAAAAAATACTCACCCTATCCTTGTTATGCGTCCAAAGCATTTACCTGTCTTTCCTGTATGACATTCCAAATATACAGTGCTTACTGCCTCCTGGGTACTTTTCCAAATATATACTCCTGGCTGCCCTGTGTAGGTTGCAAAAATATGTACTCTCTCCTTGTTATATGTCCAAAGAATTTAGCTTAATGTCCTCTTTGAGATTTCTCCAATACTAACCATCTCCTGGGTCCATATCCAACATCATTATGCTGGTTTACCTGTGTAGGATTTAAAAAATACTCACAATCTCGTTGTTATGTGTCCAAAGCATTTAGCTCCCTGTCCTGTATGAGATTCCTCTAATACTAACCATCTCCTGGGTACCTATCCAAGTTCATAGTTCTGACTGCCCTGTGTAGGATTT
>JANHFJ010009765.1:165565-177700 GCA_032468195.1 Cerberus rynchops
CTAGAACATGATCTAGCTTACAAAAAAAAATCCTAGGCCGTATAAATAGAAGTATGATACAAAATCAAGAAAAGTCATTCTCTGTATTGTGTGTTGGTCAGATCACACTTAAAATATTGCACCCAGTTCAGGGCATTTGGCAAAATGGAACATGTTCAGAGGAATGCAAGCAAGATAATACAGGCTTGAAAGACAAAGCATAGGAACAGCTGGAGATACTGAGTACCTTTAGATTGGAAAAAATCATGAGGAGACATGATAGCAGTTTTCAAATATCTATCAACATAGATCATCTATGATCAAGGGTCATCATACAGAACAGAATTGTTCAAGGCTATTCAAGGTATTCAAATTTTTTTACTACAGGTTCTGTGGGTGTGGCTTGGTGGTCATGTAACTGGGTGGCCATGGCCAAGTCGATGTCACTTCTTTGTCCTGATGACCTTTGCCCTGTTACAAAAAGAAGATATACCAAAAGTAGTTAATTATTTCTTGCATTTAATATTAAATAAGAATAAAAGAAGTACACAAAACAATAAAAGAAGTATACAAATACTTACATATGAATATTGGTGTGTTATTTGTCTTTAAGGTATTCCCAAATCGAGGTTTCATTGGCATGATTTGCACTTTTCTTCACTTTTACTCAAGCATCATTGGCTGTGTGATATGCTCTCAACCATTTTTTGACTGCAGGAATAGAGTCCAAATCTTTTAGAGGTAGGCCAATTACACTAATGGTCATTAGGTTTGTTGTGGTGGAAACAGGCGAGTTTTCTTCTCTGAACATATGATGTTCATTTTAGAAAAACCTGTTTCCACTTCAGTTGAACTTAACAGCAGTTGTTCTGACAATATTTTTAGCTTTTTGGATACTGGCAGGAATTGTATATTTCTGGAACTCTTTTAAAACATTTTCCACAAAATCTCTATAATTGTTAACATTAATTTCATAATTAAAAATGTCACCAAATGCAAGCAACTGTTGTTCAGCTGCTTTCCATGGAACTATTACTTGTTCAATATTCCAGTAATCTAGCTTCAGAAAATTGAGAAATTATAGTTTATTCATTTTTTGAAATTGTCTACTTGTTTTTAAATGTTCACAATCCATTAGTCTTTTCTTCAAATTTGTTATGATGCTTTCTAAAAGTCTTTCCCAAGGAAGTGCAACAAATTGATGATTTTCTACAAATTTTATATTTTGAACATTTCTGAAGTAAATTAATCCATCAACTTTTTTTCATATGTACTCTTTTCCTTTCTAAGGATTACTTTAATTGATCTTATCACAAGTTTTTCAGCCTTTATGATGTCTATATTTCTTGCTTGCAGTGCATTTGAAAAAGGAGAGATTTTGTTTAGAAAATCAATCATCAATGCCAAATCAGTCATAAAATATATATTTTCAAGACGGGCAGCCATAACTGAGTATTTTTTATTTGAATGAAAATAGTGATGTAGCACTGGATAAGCACCGCCACACAGCTGGGGTTGTCTTAAACTCAGGCAGCCCATCTTGATCCCAATACTGTACCAATCTTTATAATTTCAATTCCAAGTTGTTCGGATATTTTGGTAAATTCCATTTGGCTCTTATTGGATTTATGAAAAATAGTGTATATTTTGTCAATAAATATTTTAAAATTAGTTACTTGCTTTATTTCCTTTATTGAATCATCTAGAACAAGTTGGAAGTGTGGTTTAAGCAGTGCCATATTATGATGTTTGGAAACTCTTTTGCTGTTCTAGCGGT
The DNA here is from genome assembly GCA_032468195.1 of Cerberus rynchops. Taxonomy (NCBI): domain Eukaryota; kingdom Metazoa; phylum Chordata; class Lepidosauria; order Squamata; family Homalopsidae; genus Cerberus; species Cerberus rynchops. The sequence goes on from JANHFJ010009765.1 coordinate 167,322, forward strand.
CACTCCAGATTTTCTCCCAAGCCTAACACTGGCATCATCAGAGCAAAATTCTATTACATTTTTTTCTAGGTAATTCTTAGTAAACCCAACATTATTTAAAATTTCCATAATTGAAAAAAAAAATTGTCTCTGCATCTTGTTTTTTCAATTCAACAAAAATTCTTGGTGAGTTAACTGAATCCTCAACTTTTAAGAAAAATACTACAACTGGTTTGCATGATAGTGTTAAGGCTTTGTCAATAATCAAACATATTTTCAGATTATTTTCAATAATTTTAATAAACAATTTTTTTAAAAAATTATTTTGCAATGAAATCAACTATTTTCAATGAAGTTGCATATGAATGCAATCCTATTCCCATATTAGTCCATTTTTAATTTGCAATTCTATCTTACTTTCTATATCTGACAATGGTTTACATCTTTGTGCTAGGCACAATACTTGCAACCTAAGTTTTTGTTGGAAATTACCAGTCCCTCATATTTTTCTTTAAAGTTGTTGCAATGTCCGGCAGTCAGGAAGATTACTTTCCATTTCAGAGTCACCAATAATTGACTTTCTGCTTTCTCCAAGTTCAAGTGGTGGTGCTTGTAGATGCTTATAGTGTTTGCGATGGTTCTGGATCATCCAAGGCCAATTCTGTTGTATCTGGTACTGATCTTGGTTTCTTGTTGAAAAAAGTGGTCAAACTCTGTTGCCTTTTCATCCTGTTGAAAGGCTACTACTGCAGAAGAAATAAAACAATATTGTACTTTGGACTTGGTTGTGGTTGTAAGTTGAGGACTGCAGGTAATGGAAAGGATCTCTGTTTTCATCCAACAATGTATAGTCTTTTCATCCAGTGCTGTGAACTATTTGTAATGTACAAATACTAGTTGTCTTAAATGGGTTTCCTGCCTGAACAGTTGCACTAAAACACCTCCACAGTCCCTTCCAACTCTGGGTCTACTAGGCTCATTGCTCTCTTTCCTTATTTTACCAGATTAACATGTCCGTTTTGTAGGTCATGTAGTCCAACCCCTGCCTAAGCAGGAGACCCTATACCATTTCTGATAGAGGGCAGTCCAGTCTCTTCTTGAAAGCTTCCAGTGATGAAGTTCCCACAACATCTGAAGGCAACTTCTGTTCCCTGGGTTTATTGCTCTTGCTATCAGAGAATGGGGGGCGGGGGGTTCACACAGTCCCTGGACAGAGCAACTTGCCAAAAATTAAGTGAGCGGTGAAGGCTGGCAAGTGAGGAAAGCTGGCAAGGAGCAGAGATTGCTAATATTTAGTTACTCTTAGTGTCTGACACTAGATAGTTAGTGTTTAAAAGATGTTATCGAAGAGGAACAAGTTTCACCAGACAAGACTGAGACTGATCTGAAAGTAGATTTAAAAAATAATAGCCTATAAGAATGACATGCAAAAGAATGGCTGATATTTTCATGAATACAATTAATTAATTGAAAAATAAACACTTAAAATGGAACTACAATTACCAATCCAAGGGAGTTTGTTACTTTGGGCCAGTATTGCCTCAAAAATCCTTCCTAGCTAAGACTATCTTACATTAGCCCAGGTCTTACCTGGACCAACAGTCCTATTGGAATGCTCTCTCTATAGCAGAGAGAGAGAAGCCATGGGAAGCCATGTTTAGTCACCTAAGCTTTTTAGACTTTTCGTCTTAAAAATGTACTGAAGCTTTTTTCAGCTTTCCAGATGGGCAGCATTGTTCATTTTATTTCAGCAGCTGCTTGTTTTCCTAGGATTCACATTATTTTATCATTATAAATGCATACTTTAACATTTGCTTTGCAACTAGAATGACCTCACTAGTGTGGTAAATTTTTAAGAGAGCAGGGGATTGGGGTCCAACAAAATAGGGGCAAACAAAAAAGATATAGTACAAAATCATCTAGGAAGTTAGGGTCAGACGCAGCCTTGGCAGCGAAGGCAGGCAAGCTGGCAGTGCCAATCTGGGTGGGAGGCAGCTAGCTAGGTTGCAACTCGCAGGCTTAGCCAAGCTGATCCAGGACATTCAGTTAGGTCCAGGGGTGAGCATCACAGCCTCAGTGGTAAAAGCTGGCTGTTCTGACCCAAGCTTAACAGAATCATGAAACAGACTTGTCCTGAAAAAAACCCTTTTATTTGGTTATTGTGAATTCCTATCATTCAGAAAAGTCCCAGCAATAAACCTTTCAAGATTTTATGGCAACAAACAAACCTTATCAGTTCTTGGATAGATTCCAGGTCAAGAGCTTCCAGTCACAACACTGTAAAATGAAATACCAGTACCTGGCAAGGAGTCTCTGTGAATATAGCCACAAATCTAGATAATATTTCTGAATCCTTTTGAGTGGTTTTGACTATTCGAATATTTTAACAATATTTTAACAATATTTGCCATATATTGTTCTTTCTCTAATTGCTTAAAAAGATAAAAGTTCTCCGGTTTTGTCTCTATAAATATGAAACTTTTGTAGGTTGTAGTCACAAAATCAAAATTTTGTGATGAATATAGCCGGTTTTTCATAGGCTTTAGACATAAGCAATTGAAATATAACATTGATAAGACAAGAACAAAATTAGTGATATATAGTGTTATATTTTCCAGGATCTTCTCAGGGATTGATGTTAGACTGATTGGTCTGTAGTTTCTTGGATCTGTCTTTTCCCCTTTTTTGAAGACTGGAATCACACCAGCGGTTTTCCAATCCTCTGGTAGTTTCCAGGTGCTCCGGGATCTTTGAATGATTCAATGGTTCTGAGATCACCTCTGCCAGCTCCTTCAAAACTTTGGGATGCATTAGTATATTCCCTTGATAATAAATTATTGTTAACATTGATATTCAAAACACATATACCATATTTATCAGTGTATAATGCGCACTGGCGTATAACATGCACCTTAATTTTAAGAGAGAAGTTCCAGGAAAAATACTACCGTATTTATCGGTGTATAATGCGCACATGCAATGTCCACATTCTTTTCAAGAAAAAAAAGTACGCGTTATACACCAATAAATACGGTAAGTCTAAGAGCAACCATGACATTGTACAAATATATTAATTGTTGTTATTAGATTCATTTAATCATATTTTAGCCAGTCTTTCTGACCAGATCTTTTTTAAAAAGTTTGTAATTTGGTCCTCACAAGGGTTTATAGCAGTTTTAGCTGTCAAATGGCAACCAAGTTTTATTTGGAAAATCTTTCAAATAGGGATCTGCTTATGTTCTCCCAAGGCCTGGTATCCTAAATAGATTGTGGATAAAGCTATTTTTGCAAAATGTCCAGTCAAAATCTTGGTTCCATACAACTTCTAGAAACAAGGTATCTTTCATACAATACAGTCCTAATTTCATTCTATAGAGTCACATACAACCATATATGTTTGATATCATGTAAATTAGTCTATCATTTGTAACTCACCAATAGGATAACTCTGATCTGCTTTTATTTTGGTTTCTGAGATATAGAACACACTGGTCTAATAGCTTGCAATACTGTAACAGCATACTTGTTGCAAAAGCAAATTTCCTCTATCATAAAAAATATTGAATTGATTCTATTAATTATTCTGTCACTTTTGTTTTAGCCTTAAGGTCAGCCATATCTCCATGATTATATCAGAGTACTTTGAAAATATCCAAAATATTACTTGCTCTTTTCCTCTGAACATCTGTTTTTTCCCCTATCTTAAGTTCCATAACATCACTGAAAGTTTTTGTTTTAATTTAAGTTAGGTATCTATATCAGGTAGCAGCAATATAAGGAGATGCTGGAGGTGGATGATCACTGCAAATGTATCATGTCATATTGCATACAAGAAGACAATCTTAACCCACAATTTTTTTTCAAGAAAGCCACATGGATAGACAAGATAAAGTGATTGACAGTATAGTGTAAGATTATGGGATGCTCTGGTTGGAGGGTATTCACTGAGGCAGTACTGAGGATCTCTTGGAATGTTAATGCCACTTATAACGTGGTTGAATTAAAACAATCAGGATATCTGCTAATATTGCCAAACAGGAAAAGAAAATCTGAAGCTGCAAAGATAGGATCACAGTGACCATATGGAACATGAGAAAGCTCAATATAGCGAAAGATGAAATGAATTAACTACAAAATGATATCTTAGGCATCAGATAATTCAGTGCTGTAGAACTGGACTTTCATACATGCTATTCATGATGTGAAAAATTAAAAAGAAACAGCATTGATTACCTAGTTAGGAAGATGCAGCAAAGACAATACTTACATACAATACAGTCAACAATTGAATAATATCAATTAGATTTTACAGAGAGGAGTTTAGTATGATGATTGTCCAAGGATATGCTCAATAATTCATACAGAAGAAAAGGAATGTTATAGTTTTTTTAAAGAACATGCAAGCAAGGTATGCTGCTTGTGGTTAGAGAATGGAATTCCAATATGTGAAATTGTATGAAGGAAAATATACTTCATACTGTATGGCCCATGGAACGGAAATGCATCAAGAGAACATTTCTCTATCAATTTCTGCCAATCATTCTTCTTCTTGTTGTTTCGGCTGTTCCGATTGGGGTTGCCATAGCAAATCAACTGCCTCCACCCAACTCTATCCTCGACATCCTGCCAAACATTACTAACCCAAATTAAAACACCCCTGCAATATGCCATGGGAGACCTGCAGAGGCCCAAAGCGGGCTTCCAAGGGATGGATTCGCCCCTCAGAAGCTCCATTTTAGCCTGCAACGTACTGGGGGAAGCCTGCAGAGACCCAAACGGAGTGTCGGAGTGGCAGATCCACCCCTCGGAAACTCCATTTTGACCTGCAATGTGCAGTTTGAATGTTGCAGAGCCTCTGCAGTTCTTTGCAAGGGTGAACAACTACCGTGGTGCTGCAAGATTCATAGTTTTGGGAGTTGTTTGTAAATGCTAAGGGCACTTATCACATAACTTCGAACATTCACTAAAGGAATGCTCATAATCCGGGGATTACCTGTAATTGCTTCCTAATCATAAATTTAAAAGAGCGCTAAACTTTACAGTTACAACTGACGTCAGCTAATGTTTATAAAGCTATTGTTTATGTTACACTAAATCTGAATATCTCTCAGTAGGCTATATCTAAGAACTGAGTTAAACATTATACAGACAATAAACAATGCAAAAAACAGTCTTAAACTAAGGGTACCTAAGAGGGAAATCAGAAAATAAATACATTTTAAAAAGGATATGGCAATCAATCCATCATAAAAAGTAAGCCCAAGAGAATTTCTTTAGATCAGAATTCAAGCAGAAGGAATAGCCAAGAGGTAGTCAGGAGCAAAAGAATCTGCATAATCTGAGTTTCCAACCACAGAGGAACAAGACAGAAGCACAACCAAATTACTCCCCATCTCACTGTAGTTCAGAATCACTGTATAACTCAGAATTCTGAAGTTTACATATTATATCAAAATAAATCTTATAGTTCTTGAGCCATCAATTAAATGTTTGGATGAAGGTGCTATGTAAAGACTAGCATTTCTTATGGTTTCCTGTGAATACGTATTATTTAAAAATTCTGTATCATGACATATCTTTTTCCCAATACTTAAACAATACTTAACTATAGTTTTTGAATTTATACATAGTGCACCTAGTAGACATTTGGAATGTTATTGAAGCGTTGCGAGAAAACTCTTTGAACAACTTGGACCCAACTATAGAGTTGAATGTGGCTCGACTTGAAGCTGTGCTGTCCACTATTTTTTACCAACTCAACAAACGCATGCCAACAACCCACCAGATTAATGTCGAGCAATCCATCAGTTTACTGCTCAACTTTTTGCTGGCAGCTTTTGATCCGTAAGTCCCTTTAATAATAATGAATGCTTGTTTTTCTGTTTGTTGTAGGAAAGCATTAGCTCTTGAGCAAAGTACTGATTTCAGAAAAATGATGAACTTACACAAAACTGAAAATTACACATTTCTATATTACCTTTAATCTCATTTTCTTCAAAGAATTGGGAAATACATGTTCAGGAGTCAGTTGGAAAGACTAAATCTGGTAGTGAATTGAATAAAGAAAATAATGCACTGCAGAAAACTTTAGTTCATTATTTATTTTGACATGAAACTGATACACCAGAAAGGAAATATTTTGTGTTCTTTGGATATTACTGCATGTGTAAACATCTGCAGTAATAATTATTTTATGGTGATAACATGAACTAGTGGCTTATTATTTGAATTGAATGCTTTTTGCTGCATGCCTTTGCAACTATGAATAATTTTACTTTCCTCCCAGCTGGTACAGTGAATTGTACAAAAATAAATGAAAAAAATATTGGAATCCATGCTATTTACCACTTCCTTACAATGCAAAGTTCCAGTTAAAAAAAATAATTTTAATGGGACTTCCTTAATACCATCCCAAAGATGAATGGTCTGTGTGAATATGCACATTATGGTAACTGAACCTAGGATCCATCAGTATGCTGCTGTCATTCTTAAAAGCATTTGAATAGCCTGGAATTACAAACTGGACTGCTCTGGCATCTGTTCTGTTCTGTGCTGAGTTGCAAATTACCTATTACTGCATTCCTGTTTTAACTGCATTTGATTTTGGAAATGTACTGGTTGGAAATCAACACAATTAAAGAACATTCAGATGAGTTTATTTATCTTCCCATTTGCCTATCACCCTCTTGTGTCCTCTCCAATATGCATTTGATGGACCTTTCGCTTGGTACTGTGTACTTTCCTGAGCCAGATCAACTAGTACAGCTTAGTCACCATGGAAACAGCTGAGTTGGTGGGAAAGCAACTGTTCCACATGAAAAAGCAGCAGAGGCGCTATGTGTTTGCATCCAAACATCTCCCTTCCCCTCCCCAAGGACAAATTGTCAGTAGGCTGTGGAAATATGGCCTTCAGGATTTTTAAAAGGCTGTACAGTAAGGGGGCAAGGTCTTTTTAATATATGCAGACCCTGAATTTTTGATTCTAACAAGAACAGGAAGGCAACTAATTGAAAATGCTTGGACACGTATTTGTTGCTCACTGCCAAGTCACTCTCACAAAATCATAGCTGTGAAAATGAGATCATTATGATATACATTTTTCTATTGTTCAATAAACTAAGAAAGATGTGAAACTGTTTTTTTAAATAAAGAAGAATATTGAAATTAAGTATGTAGAATATGCTCAGTGAATGCTACATAGGTTTTTCTTAGCTGAGTAACTGAACTAGAATGTAAGAGTGTTTCCAGTTTGCTCAGGAATTTAGTCATTTAATTGTGCAAATGGCAGTTCTGAAGTGTCCAGACAGAAGACTTGAAATTAGTAACAGCTTTCATTAAGGGATTGAAGATAAGGCAAAGAAACAAATCAATTGTAACAATGTTGTCCTAACGTTTTTTTCATCTAACAATGTTTATAGCAGCATATGGCCCAAGCATACGTGAGCGTATATCTACATCTATGCGCACATAAATACTTTCAAGCTGAAAGTGGATAGTTGCCAATTAAATAGATTTGAGGGGAGGGGCTTTGAATCACTGCACAACTCATCCTTTCCTGATACCAAATTGTATTTAATCTCAAGTAAGTGTTGTAAAATAAAATATTTCATCCCTGGAAATCAAAGATTTGGAGCATTATAGAGGATTTACACTTTTCCATAATTCATCCCTCCCCAAAACACTTATGCTTCCCTTTAGTATCTGATCACTACCATAAAACAATGATCAATGCATGCTGGAATTGAAAATACTCATGTTCACCTTGGAAAATTTATAGATAAATTTGCTGCTGAAGCAGAGTCCTCTACTTCTATAAATCTTTTCCTTATAAAACAAACATCTCATCTGAAAAATATCCAAGTAAGTTTTCATGAAAAATAATGCTGTACATTATTAAGTAACTACCACCCTAGGCTGAAAAAGATAAGCAGTTCAGACCTGGTTAGGAGTTGGTTGTGAGATCCCAGGCTAGACAAGAAAGTTGGATTTAAAAAAACTCCTGGAAAAAGGCAGTGGCCAACTGGTTCTGTATATTGCCAAGAAACTACATGAATATGTCCCTGGGGTCATCAGAGGACAAAACGATACTAAATAAAAACTTTAATTATTTCTTAAATGTGAATTAAAAAAAATATCTGAAGCGGGCAATGCTTTGAACTAATCTAACTGCTGTAAAGAAATGCATAGGTTTTGAGGGTCCCAAGAAGTTTTCATTGGGCAGTATGGTACAACAAGCGAGGATTTTAACAAGCGCGAAAATGCCGCAAAATTTAGCTAATGTTCTTGTTTCCAAGAATCTGATTACTGAATTAAACTCTTGGAGGCTGCACAATACAACCAAGCACAAATCAACCTACTGTACAACATACTGAGTCCTAAAAAATGTAATCAAAGGTAACACCGACAAAACCTTTCGTATTGTATAAAAATATTGTGTGAAGTCTTTACTTCATCCACCAAAGTGTGTCGCATAAAAGCACTTTTGACATCTACGCTTTAGATTCAAACTGAAGATGCCAATTTCCAGACTGAATTAATTACTTAACTGTTTGTTGGTGTCATGCTCTGCTGTGTATAAAAAAGTAGCAGTGGCTGATTTCACAGTTCTGAAATCATAAAGTCCAAGTGTAACTTGAAAATGGCCCTTACCTTCAGCAAAATACTTCATAGCAAATCACATACATTAAAAAAGAAGAATCAAGGATAGAAGAGAAATTAAGTCAGTGTTTATTTTTTAAATGTAATGATCTTTCAGCATATTTTGCAGTTTTGTAATTTGTACACCTTGATTAAAAAGTTTACAGCATATACAATATATTAAACAAAAATGCATGCATAAGCAAAATATAAAAAATCCATTCTGATATGGAAAAATGTTTGCATATGTATTAATTTTGCATGGACTGGAGAAATATTCACAAATTAGTGCAAAAAATAAAAAGGGGAAAAAATGAGAAATGGAGAAAATCAAGAATTGACAGTCAAGAATCTCCATTTTTGTTTACAGTAGATGGCAAATTGTTTCAAATGGGTTTATGCTCAATTGATTATGGAGCATAGGCTCAGATTTGAAAAAAGAAATGTAAGCCTAAGATATTTATGCTATGTTACTCAACAACTATGCAAAGATTATTTTATGTTTTCTTGTATAGAGAAGGACATGGAAAAATATCTGTGTTTGCTGTCAAAATGGCCTTGGCAACACTTTGTGGAGGAAAGATTATGGATAAATTAAGATGTAAGTCTCTCTATGAATTTTAATAAAATAGTTTGTTAGATAACCATATGTGTTTGGTTTTTAATGTAATAACAATCAATCAGAAAAATATTTTTGAACAAACTTGTGTATAGACTTTATAGAAAATTCTCATCATTGCTAATGTCTGTGTCTTCTTTTTAGAATTCTTGAATTAAAAATAATTATGTTGCAATTGATTGAATAATGTGTCCAGTAAAATGCATAATGTGCCATTTTTCCCCCAGCTAGTTTTATAATGTGTAAAAATGTGAAAATACTGTAAAATAATACTGTAAAATTTGCATCATAGGGTCACTCCCCACACTCAGCCCAGTGTTTGAAAAGTAAAAAAAAATCTCCTCAGTTACTCAGGTGGCTCAGATCAGCAAACATTCCCCAGATTATGCAATGTCATATCACCAAACTAATAGATTATTTGATTAAAAGACAAAAAGTTGAGGAGGTCTCCATATATAAAATACCTATAAAATATTTGTTAAATGTTTTGTAGCAAGGGTTCCCATCTCCCAGTCTGCAGGCCACTACTGGTCTGCAGCCTATTTGAAATTGGACCGTGCAAGCGTTATGCAAGCGTGCAAAGCTCCATTTGTGCATGTGTAGGATTAGGTTGCACACACAAAATCATCCCCTTCCCCCTCCACCACTGCCCCCTGCTGGTCCATAGAGGTGGAAAGATTGGGGACTGCTGTTTTATAGGATTGATTTTTCTGAGTCCAAAAGCAAAAAAGAAAATCAATCAGCAACACCTTTGAAAAATAGGCCAATTTGGTTATTAGATTAATCAAATTTACTTAATTGGGTTGCAGTTCCAATTAAAATACTGATTTTAAATAGCACATTCAGAAAACATTCAGAAACAGAGTACACAAGTATAATTTAATATCTGATATAAGTCATCCTATGTATAACATCACATATTTTATTGTACCATTTCTCTAATATGAAACATATACTGTATAACCAGTCATCCATCTATTTAGTCATTAATTCTACATTTAAACAGGATTTTATTTGCTCTGACCAGATGAAGAAACTCAGAATATCTCCAGCAGATGTAGTGAGTCAGTTTAAACATTCTTGGGATAAGCACATGATCATCGTCTGACAAAAAAATAAAAATAAAACAAAAATAAATAGCATA
>JANHFJ010009765.1:215339-225538 GCA_032468195.1 Cerberus rynchops
GCACACAGTTGCTGACAACAGCACTTCTGGTTTGTTGCACTGCAGTTCACTTCTCTTTTATCTTCTTCTCTAAAGTTAGATTCATCTAATTCATAATCATCCCATTTTTCTTTAGGAAGAAGAATTGAAGCAGGGAGTAAGTTATTTAGCCTGTCAATGTAACTAACACATAGGGAGTGTTCTTGTGATCCAAATGTGTGCAGTAAATCCACATACATTAAATGTGTATACTGCTGTGGTCAATTAAACAACACTACCTTGCATGCCTTTAACCATTTATCTAAGGAATAAAGGCACTATATTCAACAATCTAATTATGAGATAGTTTTCTTGAGATGTTGCTAAAAATGTAAGAGATCTGCATGGCTTTCTACTGATTTAAAAGCATTTTGTCTTTGAACAATAATAACCCTGTGCAATACAAACCATAATAGTATATGAGTCTTATAATACAGGAATATTCAGGTTGCTGATAAATATACTTGATGTGCCTGATTTATTTCTCCAAATCAATCACTTGTAATAACTACTAAAAAGTAAGGCAATAAGAGCTTTACAGAATCAGGCAACATCCCATCTGGTCTAACATTCAGTTCACATTCTTCTTTTCCAAGAACGCATGCAGGCTAGTAATTCAAGAAAAATTTCAAACATAGATTCATAAAGGAGTTTTTTTCTGTTAAGACCCAATTTGCATGCCTTTGTAAATATATTAATATCACAAAATATCTAACTCCATGGGTTTACTAAAACTGTAATATAATAATTAGTCAAGAGGTACTGTGAGAAGTTTCCCATTATAACAAAGCTGAACTTTGACTTTCAGTTCAGTGCAATTGAAGGCTCACTGACAAAAAGACATAGTAGCACTGAGTCACTGTTGTCTCAATATCTGCTTCTTATTAAATTTTGGCAAAATGTATTTTGGAGCAAAGAACTCTTGTTACTGCTTAATATGACAAAAAAGTGTAAAATAATTACATTGTTGAATTTTTTTGGAGTAAAAGAATTGGGAAAAGTAGAACCAGTTTCATAAACATATGAAGTATTAAGGTCAGTATGATTCAGTTTTACTTTCTTTAATGTATTCTATTTAAGCACACAGCAATAATTATAGAGCATCTTGAAATCTACATTAATTTAAACACAGAATGATTCAGTTGCTGTGCCGAGGTGTTTTGCACTCCATAGTGTTTTCAAGTTCAAAAATTGTGTTCAAGGAACATGGGAAATTCCCTGAATCTCCCTTTCTTAATGATCTTGTATGTTTTAACTCCAGTATCAAACCCATCATTGATCTCTTAAGAGGGAGTTGTTCTTTAAGGTGTAACTTCTGCCTTGATAATTCATATAGATATAGTCATGATGTAGCTGGCAACACTTGTTTTTTTTTTTATTTTCTTTGGTTTAAATTACCTACAACCTCTTTCATAAGAATATCTAAGAAGCTAATCATAATAAACAGCCAGCCAACCAGAAGAAGTAGAACTGGAAGAAAAAGTATATAATACCCTATTACAGGACGACTAAAACTAACCCATACTTTATTTCGCTTTGATCCATGTAAGAACAAATGTTCAGCAACATTTCTCTATAACCTGCTCTAACTACATCTTACATACAACTATTGGTGGCAAAAATCAAATGGCAAATGAATGGCATTCCATTTATATGTGAATTTCAATATTGTAGAGTTGTTTTGTATATATTATGCTCATAGCAGCTTTGCCCAGTTTTGATTTTGGATGGATTAGCATTTTCTTCCAGTGCCCGTGATGGTTGGGAAATCCGAATCCCTCCAAAGCTGCAACTGCAGTATTACTTTCACAGATATTAATTTATTTATTTATCATAATTTATATACCGCCCCCTCTCCCAGGGACTCGGGGTGGTGTACAGCCATGTAAAAAACACATACTTAGACAATTAAAACCAGTTAAAATAATTAAATAGGGCTGACGAATTATAAAATAAATGGTTTAAAATCTAAAATTTAAAATCAACAATTAAAATTTAAAATTATTTAAAATTGTTTAAAACCCCCAAGCACATTCATTTCTTTAGCTGTTTTTACTCAATTGTAATACAAAACTCTCTTCTCTCTGTCTTTAAACCTGCCTCTTTGCAAGCTCTGTGGTACTATTTTACAAAAGTATGTGAAAAAATCAGCAGTAAGAGGGTTTTATGTCACACATGTTGTGATAAACATCAATTTTTATCCCTATTTGCACATCCTTTGAGAGTACAAACATAACATTACAGAAATCTATATTATGTATCAATGTATAGTATATATCAATAATGTATAAAATATGGTATGCAAATTATATATCAATACATTTACATGGTATATGATATTATTATGTGTGAGTAATCTACAGTTAGATTCACACTGGTGGAAACTTAATAATTCAAGTCCTAATCAAGGACCTAAGAATTATTAAGGTAGCATCTAAGAATATGGACAGTTCAAAGCATTGGAGATTTTTGAGAGATGCTCAATATTTCCATATATTGAGGAAGTCATTTTGGTATAACTTTGAAGGTGCCAATCATGATTGATGTAACAACAGATTTCTTTTTCCATAATTGTTCAACTTTGATCTGCAAGTCCTAATATTTCATTTTTTTTCCCAATTGTTTTTCCTCAATCCTAGCATTACCTGGAATAGCAACATCAGTGAACTAGACTTTCTTCTTTTTAGTAATTGTTATATTAGGCATGCTAGGAACAAGATGCCTGTTTGGCTCTTAAAAGTCTTGTAAAATCTTAACCTGTTCGCTTCCCAAAAACTTTTCAACTTGGTGGCCCCAGAAGTATCTACTACATTCAAATCCAAATCTTGAGCAAAGTTTCCAGTGAATAATTCTAGCAATCCAAGTCATGACATCATTGGTAGTCTGTGAAATTTTGCTGCAGCAGTAATCAAATGATTAATTGTTTCATCTTTTTTACTACAAAGGTGATATTTACTGTTGTTTGTTGCATGTTCCTGCAATTAGTCTTTTTGAGCTGCTAAAATAAAGCCTTCAGTTTCTTTCTTTAACATTTCTGATATTAATCAAATTCACATGGGATTTTTTAAATCAGCTTTTCCTTCTATATCTTTCAAGTATTGTTTTTTCCAATTAACAAATCATTTTTCAGTAATTATGTTTCATTGCAGTCAACTACATAGACTGTGCAACAAGCCATAATAATAATAATTGAAAAATGGCATATTATTATTTCCTGTATTCATAAAATGATGTTCCCTAAGCATTGCAGAATTATTAAAAGTTATTTTGTATAGGTAGGTTACTGATTACAAAATTCTGTATTATAGTTATCCGAGGTTCCAGCAGAGGGAGCTATATACCAAAAACAAAAAAAGTTAACCATATTTTGCATTAAGAATGCCATACCACAGAGAGAGAGAGAGAGAGCTGTATTAAGAATGGGGGGTGGGGGAAGAGATTTTTTCTTACACAGTAAATGTAAGCATTTGTCTGATTACATTGCCTACGTATAATATGAATAAGATACCGCAAGCAAATACATTAAATGTGTCTGCATGATAAGGAAACAAGTAATTGTTATGTGAATTTGATTAAACTAAATTAGAAAGGGTTAGGGATTAGGGTTAGACGGTAATGGCAATATCTAGACTGGATTCTGACGTTTGTCCAATATGTACCAGAGCATATCCCATCGGTATGGAGTAGGATATCTGGAATAGAGAGCATTGCCTGCTTTTTAGTTCAGAGAGCATGAGATTCCAAACTTAATTTAATTCCCACAAACATAAGGTATGGGATCATTAATGACATAGATACACTCAGTTCTATGGAAAGTAATAAAAACATCTCTATGACAACTTTACTTACTTTATCAGTTTTATAAATTTACCTCTCAGTTCAAAGATAACATATAGCAAAGAATTCAATACTTCTTCTGTCATGACTCAACAATGTTGTGTCCAACAGTTTTCTCCATTGCTGCTGCCAGGTAACTAAGACTAAAGGGTTGCCATAATTACTACTTGATTTATCTTTTTGTTGTTGTTGTTTAACTTTCAGGCAGCTGGAAAAAGAAAACATCAAAAAGAAATACATTTTTGCCATTTCAGCTGGGACAATTTAAATTAATATGTCAATGTGATCTTTAGGACTCTGGGCAAGTTCACCAATCCTTTTTCCCTGTTTCTGATTAAGTCTGTTTTATCGTATCTGCGTTTGGTTCTAGGAACAGCATATTGATCCATTCATTTTCCACCAAGATAGTAACACTACCCAGCATGGATATATTATTTTCTACAGCAGAGAAATAATTGGAGATAGTGGGACAGAAGTGTCTTCTTCTCTACTTCCTCTTGAACTACTCATGGCTTCCTTTTCCCCCTAGACCCAAGGGGCAGGCTCTCCTCGCTCATCTCCCAGCCACACGATTAGTCGGCCAATTCCAATGCCTATCAGATCTGCATCTGCCAGTTCAACTCCAGCCCACACACCACAAGATTCTCTGACAGGGGTAGGAGGAGATGTGCAAGAAGCTTTTGCGCAAGGTAATGGTACAAATCTTCCTCTGTTGAAAAATTGATAAATCCATAATTTCTTTCCTCATTGCATATCTGTTAAACTCTCTGAAAAGAGTTTTTCTTAAAATAACTAATTCAAAGCTTATGTTTGGGACAAACAGCACCAGAGGAAAATTCATGACAGTCTAGAGCAGAAATGAAAAAATAACATTAGTTTTTATTGCTGCATAATACAATAATAGGAGAAAAAAATTCTTCCAATCTAATGTCCAGCTTTTTAAATTATCTGCAACAGACACAGCATCTTTTATTGGCAAATGTACATAGAGATGCATTTTATTCTCAGACAATAGCAATTGTACTTATTTATAATGTGCTATTATAAGCTGTGCTTTGTAGTTATTGTTCCTCATGCCAACTGCTCGAAAGTCCGGAAGCTTCTACATTGGCTTCCAAGGTCCTATTACAATATGGCTCCAAGTAGTTCAGAGGCCAAGCTGTTTGTATCATTTTCATGCTGTCTACCCAAGACTGTTATAATTTTGTCATATATTCCTACAAAAACGCAAAACATCTTAGAACTAAAAAAAACAGTTGGCTGGTCACTGAACCTACTCTATCATAATTCATTTGATAAATAATTTCTCTTTAATTTTTGAAGAATTCAGACATAATTTTTCTACAACACAAATCTAACTTTCTCCCATCTGATGTTGTCCCTATAATGTACTTATATCTTGATACAGGAGCACTAAACAGTCTACCTAAGAAAAGTATACCAGTTCAAAACTAATTAATCTTATTAAAACCGATCTATTCTGCAGATATCATAAAGAAATTAATAAATGTGTAGTGCAGGTACTCAGAGATTATGCTACTATAAAAACTAAACAGATTTTGAAAATTCATAAATTTAATTGAATTGTGCATCATTTAATTTTTTACTTTGTTAAATGTACACAATGTACACAAAAGGTTCAAAACATTGCTAAAATATTTTGCACTTTGCTTTTCTATTGATTAGGGTCAAGAAGAAATTTAAGAAATGACTTGTTGGTAGCTGCTGATTCAATCACCAATACCATGTCTTCTCTCGTGAAAGAGTTAAACTCAGGTCTGATGATTTAAAGCATGTTTTATACTGGTTTAATATATAATCTAAAGACAAGCTGCAATCTAGAAAAAATGTGCTGCAAAATATTTTAAGGTAAACAGTTTGAACTACTATAGTCTTTCAGGACAAAATCCCTTCTTATTCCAGCATTTTAATTTCTGATATTTATTTATTTCCAGTGTTTTTTAAATGGGATTTTTGTTAATTTTTATGGCTATTAAATAAGAGCTTGTTTGCCTTATTAAAATTATATTTATAGAGTCAGCATTGGTACCTCTTGTAATGACAGGTACTACTGAAATATTTAAAAAATTAAACCTCACTGAATATAATTGAACTAATTCAAATGAATTCAAACACAGCAGTGTGTCTTCTTGCTAAACAGAAGGTCAATGGTGTTTAGTTTCTTTATACACCAACACTATCCAAAGGTTCATGCCTCAGTATTGTAATAAGAGGCAATCCAATGATGTAACTAATGGTTAATATCTGCTTAATTGCTTACCCAGTCATTAGCATATTCCCTGATTAATTTAGGGATACCGGGTAGACTGAGTCACCCCATTTGGCATCAAAGCTTTATTTGTCTGTGTATGACAAGTTGTAATAAACGGCAAGTTTGAACTGTACAAAAGTGAAAGTTGCTCTGCATGTTTTTTAATGTAGACAATATGGTGTTTCTTTAGTAATATAACATGGCAATGTACAGTATGCTAAAAATAAAAACAGGAGAGAAGCATGCTAGAAATAGGAGAGAAAGATATAATTATCATACCAACCTATTTCTTCATACAGAAGTTGGAAGTGAGACAGAAAGTAATGTGGATTCAGAGTTTGGTCGGACTCATTTTGATGATCTTGTTCCATCACCAACTTCTGAAAAGGCTTTCCTGGCACAAATCCATGCCCGGAAGCCAGGATATCTTCACAATGTAACTGCTACTGGAACCATTCGCAGTGACCTGTGGGTACTCCATCCTGTTTTGTCTTCTCTTTTATTTCTATATTTTTCTTGTCTTCAATAAGGCACTCAAAGTTTGAAAAAAAATTAAGTTTCCATTTAGTATTGGGATGCTTTTTAAACTAAAGATTAAGCCAAGGATAGCAATAAATATATTCAACTACAATATAAAACTCTTGTAAGATTTTGGTGAGAAAAACAATTTGCAATGATTTTTATATTTGAACTCGGGATGAAAGTTGTTGATAATTTATACCAAAGAACAGCCAAATCTCTTTTAGGAAGATCATTTTAATAAATTCAAAGGGGCATTTCAGAAAATATGCCAAAATTGGGTGCAATTTTTTTATTTCCTTTGAGAAGAATGGACTGTTTCTGCTGAAGATCAGGATATTGCTGTGATTTTAGATGTAAATTTAGGAATTAAGTGTATGATATACAATATCTGTGCACAAAATTACATAGTGGTGATTATAATTAACCCACCCACTCAGACACTGTATTACAAGATGGAGAGATCTTGAAAAGATCTTGATCCAAAGGGGGACATTATAGCAAAAGACCAAATGAAATTCAAATATTTATTGAAGTCATTGCTTTAGATATCATGATTCAGATGAACAGGACAATAAGGTTAAAGTTACTTTATCATTTGGTCTTCATTTTTCTCGATGGATTGCTCTCCCCCATGAAATCTAGCAAGCTCCCACCCTCTTAGCTTTCTGGAAAGCAGTTAAGAGCTGGCTTTTCATCCCAGGCATGAGGATAGCAAGGTTGAAGCCCAGAATTATGCTATATAATTGGGTAGATGATGTTGCTTGCACATTGGGTTTTTTTTGGTTGTTGTTTGTTGGATTGTTCTATTGTTGTATTTTTATTATTGTGATTAGTTGCCCAGGATTGTGTTTCCCAAAATGGGCAGCCATATAAATCTTTTAAATAAAGATTGGTTTTTTATTTATGCTAATGTACCTCATGCTCCATAAAAATAAAATATCAAGATGTTACTGGTGCAAATTCAAACTTTAATCTTTCATAGAACTGTTCAGGAAGATCTCTTTCAGTTGTTTTTGCTGAACTCTTTAGCCAATGACTGATAGATAGGAAATATCACAGAATCCAAGTGGAACTGTTCCCCTTCAAGAATATAATGGGAGCTTTTTTATTCAAAAAATGGAAAATTTCCCTTTACGAGAATATTATATTCCAATTTTTTTTTTAAAGGACAGTATTTTTTTCAGTTATATTAGTCCTCCTTTATACATTTATTCTCCCACCAATTAATTTTAATAAATTATTTACACATTTTAATGTAAGTAATAATCTAATATATATATTTAATATAATATAGTTGAGGGGGTAGATAAATTAAATATGAAATGGGTGGGGAAGGGCTAAAATTGCCTTGGCAATTATGTTCTGGAAACATTGCAATTCAAGCAGGTACCATAAGTCAAAAAGATCTTGTAATTAAGATCTTGTAATTAAATGTAATTCAGTTTTTCTCAATGTAACAAACTGTAAGATATGTGGACTTGGTTGGCTGGGGAATTCTGGGAGATGAAGTCCATTCATCTTTAAATTCCTCAGATTGAGAAACACTGATGTAACCTAAATTTGGCCTGCATTCTTCTCTGATAACAGTTGAGTTTGTTCTGCATGTTTCATGCCATTCTACTAAAAAGGAAAAATATCAAGAGGTGCTTTTATAGGATGTAAAAGGATATAATTCTCAGTTCTGGGCACCAAACATTCTGGTATTCACCACAACATACCAAACTGGCAATCTACCAGATAATTCATACTTTTCTGACATACAGAGTTCTGCATATTACTATTATTATTTGATTTATATGGCTGCCCATCTCATATAAGCATTTCTGAGAGGCTCATAAGAAGTAAAAACAACAGAAAGCTACAAAATAATATACAAACATATGAAAGCTACCATAATCAGTATAAAAATACAATCAGCATCAAAATTTACTCTATGGATACTCACAAAAGCCACTGTAAGAGCTCCCTACCACATCGCTGAATCTTCACAGTGCCCTGAATTTTCTACTACTTTCATTCTATTCTGATTTTCAAAAAGGCCCTCATAGGCAATCTGTTAAATTATGAAAAGTTATAAAAAGTTATAAAAGTTAAATTATGGGGGGGAAAGTACTGCATTTTTCTAAACTCACATTCCACAATATAAATGACTTGGTGTGGGCTGTATACTATGTCTGCCCACCATCACTTCTGCAAACTTAGACATAAGATGGAATTTATTGCTTTAACATAGAAATATCTGAGTACGAAGTAGGTCAGGCAGTAATTGCACAACCCTATTTATTAATAATTGTGTTTAGGGTTACAGAGGATGGAGATTCTTACGTTAGAGCTGATGATGAAAACTATGAAAATGATTCAGTCCGCCAACTAGAGAATGAACTGAAGATGGAGGAGTATTTGAAGCAGAAACTGCAAGATGAAGCTTATCAGGTAAAAATAAGATAAGAATTCAACAAAATTACGTAGCTGAAAGAAATTTCACTGCCCTAGATTTTATTTCTTTCGGAAGAATATAGTGATAAGGGTGTAGATTCCAAATAATAGTGAGATGCACTCATGTTTCTCTGAATAATCAGGAAGTACTTTTTGTACTGAAATTAATAGGCTGACATTAACCCTCACAAGCTGTTAGTTGGTTCATCACAAATGCTAGTAACATACTCTGTCAACAATGTGCTGTTCTATTTTCACAAAATCACTTTGAGAGTAGGTGGGGGTTCACACATGCATTCTTGGCATTTTTATGCTGTGAAAGGAAGTAGTAATTTGCATGTGTGAATGAGCCATCAAGACTTAATCTCCAAAGGTAGAACTTTCATCTTATTCAAAATCATCTCAAATACAGTGTCTTTTCTTCAGCAAAAAAATAATAATTTTAAATTAAAACCTAATTACCTATCTTGCAAATAAGCAAAGGAGGTTAGTCCAATTCTATGGCCCACAAAATAGAGCTGCCACTAGTATACACTAATAATAGTAGGAATTCTGTGCTTGCTCAATGTGGGCAAAGACATTAAAGAAACCAGAGATCTAGTTCACACATGCCCTAAGAAACTACATCAGATGCTACTAATAGCATAACACCTGACAGTGGTAAAACTGTGCAGAAGATAGGAGTCACTGATAGCAATTTTGTTGCAATTATACAGCCTATTTCGTAAATATATGAACAACAGTGTATAATCACAGCTGCCAGGTCTTTAGCTGCTACCAACCATCATATTCATCAAGTTCTTCTCAAGACCTTAGGATGTGATAAAGTATCAGTACAGTATATGTGTGGATCCAAGGAGCAAAATATTTTTTCTAGTAATTTTCCAGTATTTTAAAATTTTCTAATAATTTAAAAAGATAGCAAGCTCTGCCTGCCATTATTTTGGCATAATAGATATCAGTCTAAAGTCTGAAGTTCTTGGTATAGTTTGTTGAAATGTCACTTCTAAGTAAACCAACAGATTAACTGTCTATATTACTACTACTACTACTATTATTATTATTATTATTATTATTATTATTATTATTATTATTATTATTATTATTATTATTA
>JANHFJ010009765.1:238597-250548 GCA_032468195.1 Cerberus rynchops
CCTATCCTATCCTATCCTATCCTATCCTATCCTATCCTATCCTATCCTATCCTATCCTATCCTATCCTATCCTAATGAACCAGCTTTTATTCATTTATTTTTATTACCGTATTTATAATATTTGTATATCAAGCCAATGCTAAAATAAATTCCTCAGAGAATTCGCAAAAAATAAGCCCAAAGGTCAGTTACATTAAGACAATTAAAAAAGGAACAAAAATCTGTAAAATTTTAAAAAATCCAAATTCATAACTGCACAATTAACAGCACACAAAATATGAGTTGCACATCAGGCCTATGACTTTAAGATGACTTTGATAGAAGTACCAATGGTTAACTTTTGCCCTCAACACATTTGCTTCAAGGTAAGCACCGGGCTGAAACAGCAATTTCCAGAATTCAAGGTGCTCTCTTGGTGCAAAAAAAGTGGTTGGAACCCCAGCATTGAAGGATGGGGATAAGAATCCATCTGCCTATCCGGATTCGGCCAGTTGTGATTTCAAAGCCACAGTGACTTAGCAATAAAAGTCCACCGTCATTCTCCTCCCCAGAAAAGCCCGTGGTTCGCGCACCCCTCTGCTGTTGCTGCAGCTGAAGTGCCCTCAGCTGCTCAGGCCTCGGCTGAGTGAGGAGAAATCCCAGCCAGACTTGCTCGGGGAGTAGCAGGCGTGACAGAGCTCTTTTGCCTCCCTGGCAGCCCCACAAACGCTCGACGCACCCCGCCTCCGGGGCTGAATTGTGGCCATTGGCCTCACTCCCTGCTGCCATTGCTGCCGCCGCTGCGCACCGCCCATCTCCAGAGCAGCCCAGCTTGCCCGCCCGGCTGACTCACGTGGCACTCGGGCGCAGCAGCAAGCGTTGCGGAGGCTGAGGAAGGAGGGGAAAACAAAAGGGAGCTGTCAACGCCGAGAGCTGCACGCCCGGTAGCTCAGTGAGAGAGCAGGTGAGTGACGGGCGGGCGAAGGAGACGCTGACTGGCGCTTCTCTAAGAAGAGACAGGGTAGCAAGCGAGGGGCGGAATGGGACCCTTCTTCGACAGTCGCCCCCAGAAATTGCTACGACAACAGCCCGGTCTCTGGCCCCCTGGAATCGGGTTGGTGTTCAGAGCCCGAGGCGAGGAAACGGAAGCGTTCCGCCTGGCGCTGTTGGAGGAGCGGGAGAAGAGGGTCGCCTCGCTGGCACCGCCGAGGCTGTGGGAAGGCTTCCCGCGCAGAGGAGGCGCGCTCCTGGTCCTAGGGGAGCCGGAGATTGGGGTGGGGGATTCCCGGAAAAACCTGAAGTTCGGACGAAGAAAGAGTTGCGTTGGTGGGGAGGGAGGAGGTTGCTTAGTAGGCAGGAACTGGTAGGTAAACACGGGGGCGGAGGTGGGGGGGACCCTGTTTGTGGCAGGAGCTGAAGCTGCCGCTACCAGCAGCAGAGAGAAGCTTTCTACAAAGCAAGCTGCTTGAGGTGGCTTGGAAGCAACCTCCCTGGGTGGGTGGCCGGCGGGCTGAAGTTAAAACAATAAATAGCTCAGGGGACCGAGGTAGAAGCGAGTTGTTGAAATCTGGGCTAAGTTGGGGTGCTGAGAGGTCTTGGTGGGTTTCAGTGAATGAGCTCAAAATACAAAGCTCGTTTTATCTGGAATAAATATTCTATCTGATTATTGAATGTGTTGATTAAGCATAACTTTGGTAGGATGTGAGCAGTGGTAGTCATTGAGCCTGTTGGGGCATTTTGTCATAGATTTGTACTTTGCTGAACTCTTGGCCTTGCCAAAATTTATTCCACTTTCTAAACCTGCCATCAATCCTTTGGCAGCCCTGCTGGCTTTAGAAGAATTTCTCAGTCAAGGAGCCAATCCAATTTTGATTTTAGAAGACTGTTAATTCAGGAAATCATGGTGTCAGGCTGAACAACCATCCTTTGTTTTGAGCACCAATGTGATAGTGACAGGCAGTCTGAAGTAGGGCCTTGTACTGGTTTTTCTGCTGAAAAGTTTCCTTTCTGTTCTTTTTGTACACAAAATGGCAAGGATGGGAGAACTGGCATAAACCCCATTCTGAATCAGCAATCATCCTGCTGTAGAGAATTATGACTGCTTTTTTTTTTTTTTTGCAAAATAAAAATGGCCAAGTTACTCATATAAGCAGGCAGGAACAGTATACTTATAAGACACGCTTCGTAATTTTGATTTCTGCAGTGGTTAGGTCTCTGCTGTTGGAGCAAATGTATCTCTGATTTTGTTACGGTAATTTCATTTGCACAATAAAAACATCTACACAAACATCCTGCAGAGCAGATGGAATATATTGTAAATTAAACTGGAGATTAGCAATTAGGTGTATATAGCAATATCAAAACAGTTTTTAAAAACAAAATACAGCACCTGAAATCTCTAGATAGCCAAATCTTTCAAATTCTCTGCATTGTCATAGTCAACGTTAAGAGATTTTAGACCCTTTGTGATTTTTAAAATTTATGTCAGTATTCTCCACATTGTGTGAGTGGTGTATCCATCTGAAAGTTTGGTGAAGTTTTATTTATGTTACAGGAACTTAGTTTCAATGATGGCAGGGTCTGGAGACAGGGGTTCAGGTACTGTTTGATTAGATCAACAGGAAATTTTCCATGTGTACTATATTTTATAACATTTTAACATATTTTGAATCTATTTTTTTACCATTTGTTCAGGGCAGAGTATAAAATCATTACATCTAGGATCTAAAATAATCTGATTTCTTTCTGTAGGAATGTTCATCCATTTACTTGGCAAGCAATGTGTGTGTGTGTGTGTGTAGACATGGTGGTATTTAGTTTTCCGGGGCATAGGGATTTACTTGTCAAGAGATATCTATTTTAAGGTGACCTTTTCTTGAGGTACAGTAACATCCTACTTCATGCCCACAGATTAACTATGATTTGAAAACAGAAAATATAAGCTTTACATTTCCCAAATATATAACAGAATCAGTCCTGTCTTATTACTATGAATGGCCTGCAACTTTTCAAAAATAGTGCTAATTAATTTGCTTCTTCCAACATCCATTAAAGTAGCCAAACTCCTAGTCTGCCATCCAACAGAGGGCTGCACTGAGAGGGCCGATTAAGTTCTGCCCAGTGCTTCATGCCTTTGAGAGGTCTGGGTGGGAAGAAACAGGGTGAAGTTTAACCAAAACAAGACAAAATTGCTGTTCATCCAAGAAGACCCTGATGTTTCACTTAAAGAAGTGGCACTGAATCTGAAGGAGCAAGTCCATGTTTTTGGTATCCTGTTTTGCTTCTGGTAGTAGCTAGGAGGGCATTTGCCCAACCGAGCACTCATTACAGCTGCACCTTGAGTTGAAAGACCTTGCAACAATAAACTCATGCTCTCTTCATTACATGAATAGACCACTGCGATGCTGTCTGCATGAGGTTGGCTGCAACTGGTTCAAATGCAGAAACTGTATATTAAATGGCATTATCTGCCACAAGGACTTATGGGCAGCATTGGCTACAGTTACTTTCTGAATGTAAAAGTGCTGCTTTTGACTTAGTGCCAAGGTATATTCAGGATGGTCTTTAGGTAGAATTAATAGATGCGTCTAAAAAAAGTGTGGGGGGATGTTCTTTTCTATTATGACATCAGGACAGAGATCAGGAGGAGGTGTTTTTCCATGATAGTCCTCTTATCATGGAATGGCTTTTTCTGCTAAGTTAAATTAGACCCTATTGGCCTTCCAGAAGCAAGTTAAGAGGGAGTTCTCTGGGAGACTCCTTTCAATTAGTTGAGAATCTGACAGGAATGTTTATATAGTTCCTCCAATTATACTGCTGGTTTTATTTTTTGCATTATACCTGTTATAATTATACCCTTGTGTTTTATGCTCTGTACACAACTGAGTCATATGGTTGCAGCAGCTAGAAATAAAATACACTCTGTCTCTATCCTTGTTGTGAAAATATGAACTATATTGTTTCTAATTTCTGCATTTAGAGTATACTGTAGAAATTTACTAATATTTTCATTACTAATCTATTTCTAAAAAAGAAAATATCAGAGTAATAGGAAAAATTGCCTAGGAATAATGCCTGCAAACATGGCCCACAGAATCAGAACAAATGGTTTGGAGTTTCTGCTTCTACTTTCATTAACACTGTTGTTCTTGTAATAATCTACTGGTACATTTGAATTAAAAATACATTTAATGTCTGGTTTACAGGATTTAGCATATCAGAACATCAGTTACTCCCAAAGCCATGGCAGAAAATAGATCGTACTGTTGTATTAATGGGTATAGTATACTTTTCATATGCCTAGACACTTTCAAATGTTATAAATAAAAAAACTGCAAAATGTTCATAAATGTCCAGGCCCACAGCCTGAAGTTCACTTCTAGGGCTTGAGATTGACTCAGCCTTCCATCCTTCCAAGGTTCATACAATTAAGACCCAGGTTGTTGGGTGCAATATGCTGACTCCGTAAACCACTTAGAGAGGGCTGTAAAACACTATGGAGAAGTATATAAGTACTATTGCTATAACTAGAGGTGATTATAATCTTTTTCTTATTGGATACTCTGGGAAGGAGGCATGTTTTCCCAATTAATCATAATTTTATTTAGGAGAATAAATTTTAAAAGAAATTGAGATTTTGCTTGAAAACCTTACACTGTATAACTCTGAATTACAATTACAATTTATGAATTACAAGTCATAAAGTAGATTAAATCATTTTTTTACACATGCAGTCATTCAAAAAATGCTTAGTATACTGTATTCCATTTCTGGATCTTTTGGGGTATAATTCTCATAACTATTGTTCCCTTGTTTATATTGCAGTTAGTCATAACAATATAGTTTTACTAGCAGCATTGAGCAATTAGCATCAAGTGAATCCTTTCAAATGTGGGGTTTTAATTTAGCACTCAGCTGAAGTGAATGCTTCAGATAAAATTTAAATTTAAAGAAGAAAGAAAAAAGACAGTTACAGATCCTAGAAAGGTTATTTTAATGGTTCACAGAAAGAATGTTTGAAGTTCTGCCCTTCCTATTGCATCATCTGTTTTCAATGAAACCCCTTCTGGAGACTGAGGATATTCTTGAATTATGTGGGGTGAGGTATGGAAAAATGGAATATACATACAGTATTTGGCTAGAATAAACTCCTATTGAATTCATTAAGGAGCACAGGTGGTGCAGTGGTTAAAGCACAGTATTGCAGGCAAACTCTGGCCATAGCCTGGAGTTTGATCTTGATGGGGCTCAAGGTTGATTCAGCCTTCGATTCTGAGATTGTTTGGGGCAATATGTAAATAATGCTTACATTACAACCACCCAGAGAGTGCTGCAAATTGCTATGGGATTATATATAAGCCTAAATGCTATTGCTATAAGGCTTATTTTTTGTTAATGGTAGAGGTTTGCAACCTTAGTGAAGTTAATGGGGTGTATATTGTCCATGCTGATATTTCTCCCAAACATGTTATTCTCTCTCGGAAGATCTCCAGTGGCTCTTAAAACAGATTTTTTTTTGTGGGGGAATGGGATGCAGGAAAACTGCAGATACAAAATACCCTTTTGTATTCAAAAGGAATACACACAACCCTTCACTCCATTCCAAAGCAATATTAATTGTAAATTAGGCAGAAATAAACAATTAGATTAAGCAAAAGTAAACCCTTTCTGAGATCTACTCTGGTAGTATTTTATGCTTTGATTTTAGAAGTTTAGTGAAATATTCTTGTAACAGGAAATAAGGTGAAGTTTGATGTACTATTGTACTGTGTCAGAAAGGCATATAAATTGCAACAGGTAATACTCAAAGGAAGTCCATCTAGGTGTGATTTGGAATACAGTTCTTCTAAATTGCTGTGCTTTATAAACTCTGGCTGAGTTACTACTTTTCTTTCCAGCATGAGTAATACAGAAGTCTGATGTTAAAATGCATGTTAAAAATATTTTATTTTTACAGTCAACCATCTGTCTGTTGCTTATGCTGTTCAAGGTTAGGTTATTATTAGTAATTCATCAACAGAGTATGCTAGACATTCTACAGAATGCAGAACTGAAAGAGGGTGCCTGCCCAGTAGATTTTTAAACTAAGCAGAGAACGACAGTAGGAAAGATCTGGATTTGATTATGAAGTAAATGAACTATTCTAGTAGAAACAAATCCAGAATAGATAAATCAGAGTGGAGTCAGGTAAGCTATTGAGGAAAGATTTAAGAGGAGGGAAACAATTTATTGGATAAATGTGGAAAAACATTATTCTGCACAGGGACAGAAGACAATATTGTTGAAGGATAATCCAGTGTTATTCCACCTCTTTGTTAATCCCTAAGATTTAACAGTGGAGACTTGCAGAATATGTAGAGTAGAAAGGGAAAGTTATAAGTGTCTATGTTAGTTCTGAGTATGAATAAATACTGTGAGAAATTCTGAAAAAAGATAAGAGGCAGGACACAAGAAAAGTTTCAATAGCATGCCAAATGTTCTTGTTTTCAGTTTAATAAACTTTAGGACAGCTGGATTTTTCATAAGGATTCTTGTGTATTGGGATAATCAGAAACAAAGGGACTAGCATATTTCCTCTAAACAGCCTACTTTGACATTTAAATCTTGTTATCCTCTTAAAATAATAATCACAATAAAGATTATAAACTTGAAAAGTTTACAGCCATATGGAATGGTACCTGAAGATAAGTAATGCAAACTAACTGTCTTCTTTTAATCATATTTATTTCATATGAATCAACATAGAATAAACAGTTCATGGTTGCAGAGTAAGAGAAAAATTGGTGCTCCACCCAATAAATGAAATGAATGCTGCTTTAGGAGTCCTTAACAATTTATCTCTGAGTAGATTATGAGTACTGCAAATCGTTGGTCTTAATTAGGATGACACTAAAACCACATGACCAAAGTTTTGCATTTGACTTAAAAGGGCTATATCATCCTTCCCAATGGAGTGCCATCCAAATCGCTTGAAATGCAACTCCTTGAAATCACAGTCAACATACAGCAAAATCCATTTTGTGTGTGAGTCAGAGTTGCTATATCAACCCATTTATTAAGTTCTGATGAAGTAGTAAGTGATTTGAAGAGAGCAAACATTCTCACTTTAAAAGGAGGAAAGAAGGACTCAGGGAATTATAAATCAGTGACATCAATATCAGGGAAGATTTCAAAGTAGATCATAAGATTGATCTGTAATTATTTTTAAAACATTAATTATAAGAAGTTAACCATGGATATGAAAAGAACAGATCTTGACAGACTATGTCACATTTTTTTATCAAGTAGTTTCCTTTTATTACGTAACAACCAATTACAACATTGTGGTAATGGTAGGTTGTAACACAAAATGAAAAGGAAGTTAGCATTTGGCAGAAAAGATATGTAGAGAACTTTTTATTTATGTTTATTTTTATTCTGCCTTTTTATATTTTATTAATAACTTAAGGTGGCGAACATATCTAGTATTTCTTCCTCCTTGTATTTCCTTCCCAACATACCCAGTGAGATGAATTGAACTGATGATTATATCTAATGATTATTTCTAATGTCTTTCCTTTTCAGTGATATATCCAACTTTTCATTGCATTTCATTTAGTGTAGCCATCCTTTCCTTTCAGTTTGAGCCCAGTTAGTTCTTTATTGGTCAAAAGATATAATACTTACTTGGGCTATATTCTTACATAAATTTAGTGTTGTCGTCTACTTTTTTCCATCAAATATTTTTCAGTTAAATTATTCATTTAATATATTCTTTCCATGGTTACTTAATGAACTTGTTTTTTTGTTTTAGATTTTTTGCTTCACAAAGATGAACATTAATCACTTAAATATTTTACTTAACACTCCATTAATTTAAAATTAGCACTTCCTGCATACAGTATCTATGTGTTGAAAAATGAACATTGGCAAAAAATGTCCATACTGTACCTGAACAAGGATTTGCAAGTGGTGAAATATTAGTTCATGTGAAATATAACTGCAGTTCCCTTGACAAATTTTCAAATTATATTCAAAAAGGAGAAGGAACTGCTTTGTGATGTCAAAAATTTATATCTTGAATCAGAAGTTCCCAGACAGGCACAATGCTTGTAAAATGCCATTTTCTTAGAGCAACCAGAAAGAGATTGAACCAATTTAAACAGTGTACAAATAAAATTATATGTAAAAATGGATACTGCAGTATTTAAAAATATTGCTCTGTTGTCCACATATTAAAATGGAAATAATATATTTCTATATTATAGCTATTATAATTATATGAATTTTTCCACTATACAATTAGGTTTAATTGATTCATCTCCAGTCTATAGTGAAAGACCATTCTTAAACAATTTGACTGATTCCAATTCAGTACAGCTAGTACAACCTTTAGAAATTAATTATGCCTTATGAATGAATTCACACATTGCAGCATCATAAATACAATATATTTTTGTCTTCTCATGTATAATGGATCACTTGTGTTTAAACTCTGAGCCATTTGTTCACTACATTGGGAGTTGCAATTGGGTGGAAACAAAATGCATGTGACAACTGAGAAAGAGGGTTTCCCTTGCTGTTGTGTAACTATTAAGCCTCGGATAAGGGGTTCAGCTGGTGGAAAATGAAAACACATATTTTATATGTGGAATATATACTTACAATATACATTTTATATACATTCTCAATCAATCAGAATAGAGCTGGAAGGGACTTCGGAGGTCCTCTGTCTAGTCCAACTCTATGCTCAATTTCAATTGAGCAGAGAGTTCAGTTGCTGAATTGGATCCACCTCCTGGAATACTGTCGATCAGATGTTCCATGTTGCGGAGATCACTGCTGCCATTTGCTGCTGCTGATTGTCACTGCCGCCGCACCAATCCCTTTCCCCAGGTATGCTGCTTCCTTGGTGTCTGCTGCCTCTGCTGAGGAACGCTGGAGCCTTCGCTGGAGCAGCAGCGAATGGCAGCAGTGATCCCCGCTGCCTGAAACAGCTGTTTGGTGATTGGATCGGCCTCTCAGAATATCACCAATCAGCAGACAGCAGACATGGAGGAACAGCAGACATGGAGGAGGCAGCAATGGTGACGTTTCCTGTCGGCCAGCCCGCTGATTGGCAGGGCTGAGGGAGGCCAGGATTCAGCTTTTGCTCAGCTGACCAGTGGTGGGCACAATGGAGTGGAGCCCTGATGAGCTACATGCTGGGGCTGCAATAACATGCTAAAGTTGACCAGGCTGATTGCTGTTTGCTGCAAGTTTGTGATTGAATGTTACTAGCAATGGTATAGTAATGAATAGCAATGCCTTAGATGGAACTGAAAATTTTATTTATTTATTTATTAAATTTATATACTGCCTCTCTCCCGAGAAGGGACTCGGGGCGGTGTACAACCAACTAAAAACAGAGACAATAAAATATCAATTAAAAACAAATTAAAAGAATTAAATTAAGTGGTTGATTCTATCAAATTAAAAATTATAAAATTTAAAACCAATTTTTTTACAAACCCCAAATAATTAAAGCTAGGCCAGACCGACCTGTTGGAACAAATATGACTTTAATGCGTGCCAGAAGGTCCGCAGGTCTGTGATGGTCCGGATCTCCGGGGTTATAAGTACAATTATATTTTAACCTCCCTCTCTGATGTTACATCATGACATGTCACATCTTCTTGTAAATCTATCCTATCTAATCATCAAAACCAAAAGTCACAAGGCAGCACTGATGACGTTACCTAGTTGGGTAATGAAACATCTGCAGGGAAACAAGCAAGCTCCGAGAGCACCAAGGACCTCTCTTTTTAATCCTGAGCTACAAATATTCTCCTTTATTGGTACAAGATGTGTTTTGTTTTGTGCAAAAAAATCCGGGGGGGGGGGTTCCCTCACCAATACATGTAGATATTATCCCTTTCTCTAATCAAAAAAAGTTCCTTTGCCCATCTCAGCAAGTTCTGTCACTTTTACCACCCATTTCCCCAAAATAAGTTATACTTCAGTTTTACTCTAGGATAGCAGCATAATCCTGGGCTGAATTGCTGGAGGTGGGAAAAATGACACCTTGCAAATCTCCAGGAAGCTGCAAAATGGAGAAATTAATATGGGGCACTTCCTGACATAAACATAAGGCTATCTTTGCTTTTAGTAAGCATTTAAGTCTTTTTCACGTGACAACACAGGATTGACTGTGTAATGTTTCTTGTAGCTAGGTGTGATGTGCAAAATGACCCGTTAGCTAGGACAATCAAGTCCAATCACCGGTTATCCCGATAGGAATCTTGAGAACAAGGTCGTGTTACTAAAATGTAGACAATTTAGAATTAGCAATGTTCCCTTTCAGGTTATGAACAGAGGCAAGGTAAACTGAAGATTAGGTTGGATTATGTCAGGAATGTCAATTTCATCTCTAAAATACACTCTGGAGATAGACTTGTTGCCCATTATTCAACCTGTTCGTTTGCTTAGTCGCCCAGTTCATAATCTTCATCATCTGAAGTCTGGCTCACCCAACAGCAACAGCAGCCAATCAATCAATCAATCACCTGAGGATCTTCTTCAAATTCATTTGTGAGTCATCTTTAGTCTGTTTTATTTTTTCAGGCAACCTCGGTCGAAAAGATGCCTAGAAAAATAAAACGGGCCTTTTGGAGATTTTTAAAAGATCAGAGGGATTATTTTTAAAACATAGAAGAAACAAAGTCTTGTTCTTTACAATCGCTACGTAGGAGGAAGTAGTTTTCAGAATTAGAAAATGGGCTTCTCAATAAAAAGCTTTCAGTTTTGATTGGCATGCGTCATTGGTTTAGGAAACAGTGGTTTTTCATCTAATTCACATAATCACCAACCCAATGCAGAAGTAATCTAGAGGGTGACGTGGGATAAGTCACTGATACTTTAAGCCCTGGAAACTTACTATAAAGAGTTAAGTAGTAACAAAATGCCTATAAATAAAAAAATATATACATTGTTAATGTCTTCCTTGGGGTGGGGGTGGGGGAACCCAGTGTTTTTGCTTATATATCATTAAAACCCAATTTCATTGATAAAGTGAATATTAAACACAAAGGGCTGAAAGTCAATATTTTGAATGACTGGTGTTAAAGTTTTTGCTTTGTTTTTCCTTGCTGAAAATATGTATCCGTTAAGGACAGGAAACGCACAGATACTTACTTTTGTTAGAGTCAGAGCAGACTACAAGCCAGAAAGAAAGATTCATAAAATCTTTTCATTAGTTAGGTTCATGGTCAAGAGTAAGAGAATACTGGGAAATGAGCACAGACTTTCCTCGGATTTACGACTAAAATTTGGACTGGAAAATTCATTGTTTCAGGTAGCACGTTTGTTAAGCAAGACATCACATGATCTCAATTTGCAACCTCTGCCACCTTCCCTATTGATTTTGCTCACCAGAAGCCCTCTGAAAAGATTGCAAATTATGGTCACATGACCCTGGTAAATTGCAGCCATCATAAAAATGTGAGCCAATTGCCAAGCACCTGGATCACAATCTTGTAACCAGGGATGCTGCAATGGTTATAAGTACAGTATGAAGAATGTCATAATTCACTTTTTTTTCAGAACTGTCATTAACTTTGGTCAATTGTAAGTTGAGGACTACCTAGGCAAAACTCTAGCATTCATTGAATGGAAGTCGAGTCATGACAACTGTTCTGACTGAGGCTTCCCAAAATCACAAACAGACTCCTTGTCCCGACAAAATCCCTTTTTATTAAGCTAATGTGAATTCCTCTTATTCACAGCCAGCAAAGTCCCAGCAAACAGTCTTTCAAGGGTGAATTTACAACTGCAAACATTATCAGGCTTGAAGAGCTGCCAGGCCAATAATTTCCAAAGGCAACGTTGAATAAGAAAATACTTGGCACAGAGTCTCAGAGTCACGAACAAATCTTCACACTAATTAAGTGAACTAATTGTCTCCTGCAAACTCCCCTTTCGCTCTTCTTTATTCCTTATGGGAGGGGCCATTCACT